>JAAXOA010004240.1:0-10507 GCA_036561885.1 Salina celebensis
GTGTTGCATAGGTGAACTGAGCGTTGGATGTAGTTTGAGCTTGTTCCCAACGTTTTCTGGCTTCGATTCTTTGCTGTGGAGTTTTGTCTCTAGTTATGTATATTGCGTTTAGTGCGTGAAATTGCTTGAGACGGTCTTTGTTTTCCATAGCAGCATCAACATCCGCAGTAGTAGGAAACCTCACTTTAATGGGCCTAAGTTTTCCTTGCTGTACTCTTCCAAGTCGAAAGTATTGATATCTTGGTAGAGATGGCCCATAGACCGTTTGCAACACACGGACAAGTGTCCCATCAGCACGGTCATTTTCCGCTATTCCATGGACAAGGATGTTATTAACACGTTTCATTCTGTCCTGTGTTTCGCTGAGGTCCTCCTGCATTCTCCTGATATAGTCAATTTCATCCCTGACTAAATCAAGTTCCTCACTATGCTTAGAACTCTCAGTGGCTATCTGCTCCACTTTCTCATTAGTTTGAGATAACCCCGCCTCTAGGTTATTCACTTTGCCACTTAAACAGTCCACACTGCTTTTGATGGATCTTGACATATTCATTAGCTCTGTGAATTTCTCCTCAAAGTACTCCCTGAAACCTGATGGATTCTCAGGCTGCTGTATAGGTACATTCGCGGTAGTAGTTTGAGAGTTTTCTTGAGGTGGTGTCCTGTCCACAGGCATTTTGAGTCTTAGGTTATCGTTTATGTAAAATTAGAGCTTGGGATTGCAATTTATGTAAATTGATGTCTTATACAGCACTCCACAGCAAAACTAAACTAAGTTATAACTTTTAAAATCGCAGTTAAAAAGTTTGTTGGAGCTAATTATTTGATTTAAAATTCTTCACTAATTGCAGCACAGAATTAGCTTTAAGTAGATGTAATTTTTCACACAATTGGCACAGTATATTCTTTACTTTGACTGAGATTTATCAGAGCTAAAATTGAGCGTACCTCTCGCTACCTTACACACAAGATCTTGTGCATTCTCGTGCAGTCTAGCATTGTTTGCGATAGTATGCAGTGGCTTAGCTATGTCTTTGGGGGGTTTCTTATGGGAAAAGACATTTTTCTCAAAAACGAGTGTGGTAACTCCAATACACAGTAGTTTCAACTTTTTTAAAGCCCTTAAATGTATCGTTGATTCGGTAGTAAGTGTGTTTGCGGAACTCAAAATTCCCTTTTTGCGAATATTTCAGGCAGGTCACAGATTACTTTTAACACCTTGCTGGAGTCAATGCAGTTCCAAACTACGTACCCAAACTCGTCGTACGTCAGAACTTCCTGTGAAAATCCGTGATTGCATGTATCGCAACTTCAGAGCAGTTGTTGAACTGATGTGTGTTTAATTTAAATCGATTCTTTAATACATGCTATATTACTAGCGTAGTATTAGTAGGGCCAATTTCTAAGACTTTAGGTTGTAATGTTAATGATGTAATGGATCAATTAAAGTTAAATGCTCCATAAACGATGACAAATTTTATTCACCCACAAACACTCACTTCACTGACAAACTCACATACCAGGAAAGTCCCTCAACTCATCTTTAAACTCTGTAATTAGTTAGAATATTGTCATTCTCTCCTTATAATTTTACAACTTCTTTTTGATGCTTTCTCCGCTTGTAACAAGGACTACAAATGTGAAGCACATGAAAAGTTTGCAATGTGCCCACAGACAACAACACGTGTTATTTGTTGAATGAGTAACTTCACTAATTGCTATCCTAATTTACTAGTTATTTCCACCGGTAAGACTCAACAATATGTACATACAATTATACAATTGTCTTAAATGAAATAAAATTTTTCTTAGCCCATAACCCCGGCGATGTTTTGTTTTACTATTTTCAGTACTTGATTACTTCATAAATTTCCCCGTTCACATTGCTACTTTTACGCGCATGACTTTAATTATCTAAAATGGTTATATGACTGGTAATTTAAACCAACACTCATGATTACTTTAAATCAATAATTAAAAGCTAATTTTACGATATGCATTCTAATTCAAGTTAGACTATCAACACGTACTGATACAAAACACAACCCAAAATTGAACAACAACCACACGGTTAAATCGTCCACATTGGCTTCTCAACTTCAGCAGAAAATGACACAACAGCCACAAGAGTGCCGATGAAAAACAAAACAAAGATAAACAAAAATGTTTGCGTACAGCTTATCGTAGGGAGTAGCTGGGCAGGAAGGACGGATGAGCATCCTGAACATGGGCACCAAAGTGCACCGAAATAACTAAAATGACTGGAATATATTGATTTGTGAACGTATTTGAGTATCACTTCTGGGATTGTATTTTGATTTAAAAAATTCCAAACTTCTCTGGGTTGTAGTGTTTTATGAATGGGTCTACTCAATCCCCGGCCGAGTTCACCCCCAGCCTGGATTGGGTCCATGCCAATTGGCATGCAGAGCCCGCCATCCGTACATCTCTGCCCGGCTTCCCTACACTGCAGATTCCGGCGGTAAGGTAAAGGCGGCCCTGCTATGTTTGAATGCTGGTTGGCTGCATCGTTTATAATACAATCTTGAAAAACCAATCCAAAAGCGTCCTGGAACTGCTTCCGTTTTGACATAGAGCTTCTCAGATTACAAAGTTTTTCCAAGCACATTTGTATATCCTTTGAATTCCTGAAATATAATGCAACAAGTACTGATTAAATAAAAGTTATTGTTAAAACTGAAAACTCGGTTGACTTAAATACCTGTTTTGAATTACTCTCATGAGTGAAAGTACTCTATCTTTTTCCAAATCGAATTTTCCGTGCAATGGTCTTTCCATTTCCAGAGTATCAAAGATGCCAAGTTCAACTAGTTCCAGTATAATTAGGGTGTTAATTGTGGTATCATTCATAATCAGCATAATGTCAATCTGCAGTTTTGGAAATACTTCGTGTTTTACGTCAGCAGTTCCAAAGCTGATACTAACATTGTTGTCCTGTAAGGGGATATCAATTCCGAGTTTACTGTACACATCGCTTCTGTTGACAAAAATATTCTTGACGCATCTATAAACATATATACTGGTCATTGTATCCAGTACCTTCGAGAATATTGACTCAATTTTGGGCAATTCTTTACTAACGACGTTGTCACATAACTTTTCAACCTCGTTCCGTTTCAAATGCTCCTCGTGAATTTGTTTTTGCTTAGCACAGAGAATTTGGAAATCTTTACGGCTATCACAAGACGAATTGTTTATTGCTTCAATTAGCTTATCCACCAAACTACCAATTACTACCATAAATGATTTCTGGAAGTCCTGCGATATGCATTTGAAAACAGTTTCATTACGCTGTATCAGTTCTGATTTCTTCTGTGCTATGTGCTCCTGTATTTCTTTAGGTTCGAAAGTTACTTTTGGATGCTTTGATTGTGTCTGTTTTATGACACTAGCTTGTAGGTTTGATATTATTTGGTCAATTTGCTCGCTGGATTTAAATTTTGTGTTATCCCATTTTTCAATGCATTTTCGTATCTCGAGGTCAGCTGATTTTTTTGAGTCATCTATAATTCCTCTTAGAAATATTTCCTTTTTAATTGAAAAGTTTTTTACTTGTGATTCCCGCAATGGTTCGATAGTAGTCCATATTTCACTCCTAGTCTCTTCCAGGTCACTCACACATACATCCGGCTGAAATTTCTTAGATCGAATTTCCGATGAACACCAAAAAGAGCGTGTATGCTTTTCAAAATACATGTCAAAGTTTTTGATGCACTGATATGTTCCCAGTTGGAACAATCTTTGCTTTTCTTCAAAAATCCCGTCATTAAAAGCGCACTTTTCTAACAAAAACGTTTCGAACTCACGCTTGATCAGTTGACCAGCAAATGCCGTGAAATTAGAGGCGCATATTTGGAACAGCGAAGTCCGAAGGGCTGCGTATTTTGATACTTCAGAACAGTCATCATTCATAAGTGAAACTGTCCATATGAAGAGTTTCTTGAAGAATTTAATTTGCAAGGGTGCACCACAAAGGAGTTTTGTGTTGTTTTCAATCTCATCATTTTCAAATATAAATGCCACGTCTGGAATGATATTGTCGTTGTTGTTAACTGTGGAAAACGAGGAGATGATATCGTCGAAATTTTCAAAAATTATGTCGCGCGAGCGCTTTGAGCTCCTGCTCATAAATTCATACCTCGCGCACAAAATGTTTTGTAATTCGTTTGTTTTTGCTGGGCAATTAGTCAGTTCCGGACGACGCCACTTGGTCTTAAAAGTTGATCCATAATCACTAATCAAAAATACAACAGACTGAAATTTACTACACACCAGAGGATACCCACTAATAAAAATACTACTCGCTTGCAGCCCTCTTATCATTTGCTGCGAAAAGTCTGTATACCATTTTCTGGCAGGAAAGCTAACCAAATCCTGAACAAATTTATACGATTTTTCGAACCATCGTAAAATGTTTTCATCAATTCTTTCCGTGAAGTTAAGAATCAATACGGATGACATTAGTAGGCCCAATTCGAATATGTTGTGTATTTCAACATCCTTCGTAAACTCGTCGCGAGTACATTGCACCTCCAACAGCAAAAAGTTAATGATTTTACCGTGTAAACTAATCATCAGTGGTTTTGAGCAAATCCAGACACCTCTGCGGTATACCGTGCACTTATCTTCATCAAATTTGTAATTCTGCAATGCGTTTTCGTGAGTGTTAAGACACCTTATCAGCTTGCCCAACAGCTTTGTATTTTTTCTTGACGATGAACCGACAACAACTAAAGACAAAAAGTGGTTATCACTGTCCCCCATAAGTTCCTCGAACAGGGTTTCGTTCACTTCCATTCTATTCTTTCCACTAATTTCATCGCGCTTCCATACCACAAGTTGCTTCAGTTCAATCTCCTGACTAGAAGGTTCCACACTTTGCGTATTCGGTACTTCCTCCATTCTGATAGATTGAAAATATTTCGCTACAAGTAGACTCAAGTAAATCGCAATAAACTGGAAACACGATTGCTTACGGGCAGGTTTAACGGAAAAAAATATTGCTGTAGGATGAATTCGTTTCCAATCAGCTTGCATCCCGCTATATAGACTTATTGAGATGTCATTTCCAAACATGCAATGTGAAGAATACGATTGATAACTGAATTGGTTGTTTACATAACCGAAATGACAGTAACATGTCTCCCTTATCTGTGTCATCTAGCTTGATAAATCACCCAGATAACTTGAAGTTCGTAGATTATTGAACATTATCCTGGTTTGTTTTTGGATTGTTTATCGTACATATTTTTCCTTAAAGCATAGTATGCAACTAATAAAATTGGACTGAAAAACGACTGAAAAATGCCGAAAATTGTTGATTTTTGGCCATATCTATACTAACGGTTGAAAAAAAGGCGATTTCAGGCCAATTTCTGGACAATTTTTTGACAATTTCGTAGTTGCATCCCAGCCTTAAGTCCATGAATAATTATTTGTCATGTCACATGTAGTCTGTGTCTGCTGGAATGTTCAAACAAGTTAATATTAAGTAATCATCATTCATCTCTGTAACACACAGAGACGACCACAGTTACAGTAGAACTAGTCATTTCATATATCTTTAATTACCAATTATATTCTATTATTGTCCAATTAATCAACCTAGCGAAGCCTTAAGCCATATCATATCACATTGAATTATAATGAATTGTGTTTGTTTTATTTTGGAACACAATTTTAGTTTTGGTGGTGGGGATTTCTACTTAAAACCTTTCCAGATCTTTCCTTTAGACTGCTGTGAAGAAGGCATGTGTCCAATAACCTTGGCCGGGTTCATTCCCATAACAACGTTCTCCGTAAACAAATTGAAAATCTGTGAATCATAAAACTAGAAGATTTGCAAGTATCCATTATATGAGCATAATAATAATAATGATGGTGAATGTCTGGTGATATTAAATCTTTCTGTTTATATTTTTTACCAGGGATCGTTGAAACAGAGTGTTTTGTGGTAGCGAGCTCTGGTTAAAAACAGTACCACAGGCATTGCAACTGTCCATATTCTAGCGTGCTCCATACAATTTTTATAATAAGTATGAACTTTATTGCGACAAACGTATTTCCTTTTTCGTTTTGTAATGATTTTAATGTTTCACATCTTTCCCATTGCCATATATGGACCTATTAATAACATTGGTTTGTAGCATTTTCTCCAAATCGTATCTTAGCGTATTAAAATATTATATTTTTATTCGACACTTCCAGATGAAGGATTAAGTTTACAGAACTCAGTACCGAATCCCCGGTCATACTCTCCCTCTTCCTGTTCACTCACTCGATAATAAATGTTTTGGTCATGCAGTCAGCAGCATACTTGTTTAAATGTATACAATTCAATTCAACATACATCTAATATAAATGTGTTTACAATCAATTACTATTCAATTCTATTCGCCTAGGTTCCTTTCTTTTTGTGGCGTTTATCTGTTGCCAGCTAACAAGATAAGCTGGACTGCCACACTATTAGCAAAATCCAACGAATTCAGAGGAGTTAGCCTGTCCACAAAATTGATAGATCCAATCTTGACCTTGAACTTACTGCAGCTGGCAAGGAATTTTCGAACACGCTTCGCTTCGTATCTCAGGGGATGTTTTAAGTGGGCCAATGTTTTTACACCGTGGGAAATTACTCCACTTGATTTTACATGCAAGTTTGCCAATATTCCTAAAACAACTATCTGGCCAAATATAGATTCAATAGCAGCCAATCCAAGCACCCAATTGAGAGCGCCGCTGTTGTTCCTTAGAGCAATGAGTACTGCTGTTGAAGTTGCTTGTGTACATATCAGGGATGGAAGTACTCCCCATGATATGACCTCACAAAGTATCTCATTCTGAACGACTTGTAGTAGCTGAAGGGTCCTAAATGCAGTCTCGAGCTTCTTTGAAACCGCGAAATGAACCAAGAACCATTTTCTATACCTTTAAAATCACCAAAAGAATTAGTATTTAAACTGATGTGTGGTGTGGGATTAAATTTGGTCTTACATTTCCAGGTATTCTGTCATCGTAATTGTTGCCAACATCCCGATACCAAGCGTAACAATGACAGCAGCATAGTTTCCAAAAATATAAGCCCAATGGTTTATGGCAAAAATTGTAGCTTTCCATAATATCTCAAATAAGTTGTACATTGAATTAGGACGACTTCTCAAATAACATTCAGGTAGAAGCACGCTAAGTACTACAGCAGGCGTACATGGGTTATCCCAGTTAATAATGTAAATGAATCCAATTGCAAACAACGCGACAATAGGAATTGTTAAGTATACGAACAATTCCCCGATTCTCATCAGAAATGGCATTTTGCGATTTCGACGATTGCATACAAATCTCCCAAATTGGCGAGGATAATCAAGCAGACCATTGAAATACCAACAGATGATCTTCCGTTGTACGTAGCATGTGATGAGTAGTCCATGAAAGAATGTATGCAGAACAGCCTGCAACATATACGGAAAATACGATTCAACATTTCCAACAGTTTTAGTGCCTTTTATTCCAAATGTGTAGATTCCTTGAAGCAACAGTATAGCTAGAAAACATCTATGAATCAGTATCATTTTAATGTTCCTATTGTTGCTTCCGGGTGACGTCGGACAACTCAAATAGACTCTATTTCCAGTCTGCTCAAGGCTAAACAAATTAGCACCGCAACAAGGGACAGGTCTGAAAAAGAATCTGAACAGAACGAGATGATCCTGAATCATTGTTGTAGTTTGGTCTTTAACTTGGGATACGAACAATGTTCTCGTATGACAGTTGGCTGGATAAAATTGTCAATAGTAGTTTTGAATCAGTCAGGCAGGTACACGAGTGGAGCACTTGATTCGTCAATATCAGCCGACATACTACGACTTAAATTGAATCCGTCCCTGAAGATAAAAGCACATACTTACGTTTATGAAAAGCAGAAAAACATTCGAGGGGTATAATTACAAGTAGACTCTATTTCCAGTCTGCTCAAGGCTAAACAAATTAGCACCGCAACAAGGGACAGGTCTGAAAAAGAATCTGAACAGAACGAGATGATCCTGAATCATTGTTGTAGTTTCGTCTTTAAATTGGGATACGAACAATGTTCTCGTATGACAGTTGGCTAGATAAAATTGTCAATAGTAGATTTGAATCAGTCAGGCAGGTACACGAGTGGAGCACTTGATTCGTCAATATCAGCCGACATACTGCGACGTAAATTGAATCCGTCCCTGAAGATAAAAGCACATACTTACGTTTATGAAAAGCAGAAAAACATTCGAGGGGTATAATTACAGCTCAATACTTGCGAAACTAGAGAATATGCAAACAATTGGAATACTTTTTGGAGTATTCCTGTGGGTTAGGTGGGCGTTCCTCGATCAAACCTCAATATACAATTATTGATAATATCCCTCCATAATTTTTAAACACTGTATAAATGTTGATTTTAGCCTTCTGAGGTCTGCATTTTCTTAAAAACAACAGCCGCTTAGTTTGTTTTTAATATAATTATTATGTTATTTATTTTATTTAAGATATAATGACAGAATTCTTCCTCGACAGAAGAAGATTATTGGACTCCGTCACTCAAGCTTCGTGCTAACTTATTATTGACAATTTAGATTGATTAAATTGGTAAATACAAGAATTGTTTACAAGCTTATATGAGCAGATTATACAGTATTACTAATTGTTGTTTGATTTGCATGTATAAAGATAACTGTATCAAATATTTCATCAAAATTAATGTCACAGTCACTTTTCCTCAAACCACAGCGATTTTGACTATCTAAGTTTTGGAAAACATATTTACTGAATGATTGGCCGTTGTGTATATTCCGGTTGGCTTCGGGAATCTCAAACTAGAGAGAAAGAAACCTTCAATATACAATTATTGAAAATATCCCTCCATAATTTGTTTGCACTGTATAAGTGTGTATTTTAACCTTTGTTTAAATCTGCATTTTCCTAAAAACCTCAGTTTGTTTTAATATCATTATGATAATTGAACCTTTTGCTACCTGCTCTTTATTGATTTAAAATAGTAATATTTACAACTTAAGCAATGCAGATTGTGGTCGTTCAATTTCTATGGGATATGTTTACTGCTCTATACTAGAACACAGGCCGAATAAACACAGTTTATCCGTGTTATTTAACTACTCCCCTTAAGAGCAATGAACAAATAAAGGCATACCAAATATCTTTGCTTATGATTCCGTCCTTTTTCAAGGAACATCAAGATTATTTTCTACAATACCAGTCACGTGTTCCTAAAATGTTGATATCATACCAGTGGTATATGTAATTGTTTATGTGCTCCACTGCACAGTAAATTTCCAAGAAATTTGTCAACTGTTTATACTAAGACAACACCGATTGGCTGCGGAATCAGTTTTTGGAACCTTGCAACACGTACACACATTCCAGAATTTAGCCATTAGCCAATATCCTGTAATTAATAAAAATTAGTATTTTAAAACGGTTACTCTCAACTGCAGACCGATAAAACACAAATCGTGCTCGTGTGAGACAGCAATATTGCAATTGCATGGGTGGATCATAATTTCCCATTCAGATCTCATTTTTGAGGATTAAGCATGACTTATGCTCTTTTCAAAGATGCATAGCATGCGTTTGTGGAATATAATTTAGCTTCTGTTTCATATGGTTTGGGTCGTAAAATTTCGTAAACTAGAAAAATCGAAGAAGCAAGTTTTCTTTACTGTTTTGATGAATGTTTTCCTCATCGTTTTAGCTTGTAAGTTCATCGTAATTGACTCGCTCTCACTAGAATTTCCTTTCCTGTACAATCGTATGATTGAGATTTATGCGACGGCCAATAATGTCAGTTAACTTCAGTAGTCTACAGATTGATTCCACTAGGAATTTAAATGACACTTAAACTCACCATCAAAACGGGGAGTTACCTACACACTAAAATAAACCGGTCAAGCACGATTCCCATAAGTAGCGAAAGATGTGAGCATAAATCAATGAGCTTAAACGCGCAACCCTTAACGCTCTCAACACAGGCGTAACGTGTCAAAGAATAACGCAGTTAACGCTATAACATATAACAAAATTCGAAAAGGCCAATCAATTAATCCCAAAAAAATGTCGTAATTTAACCGCCATTAAAATTAACTTTCATTGCAATCAATTAACTAAAGCTCAAAGCTGTAGACATGAGATATACACCACTGGATCCCTAGGAACCGAGAAATGTGTGTGCAATTATCCGCTAAAGCGTTCACCACAAATCGTGTACACAGACAGAACCACCACCACGGCGATTGTATAAAGCAGCATTCGCTACTTAATAAATAACACGATGTCTAGTTTGGCGTTTTTACACCTAACAGTATATACACACCTGTCTGTAATATTTTCAACTCAATAAACGTAAAGAACAGCAAGACAATACTTAAAAAAGAAGCATCGAGAAACAACACTAACTCATTTACAATTCACATCAATCGAAATCAATTTCCGAAACTGTAGC
>JAAXOA010004241.1:0-10504 GCA_036561885.1 Salina celebensis
ATCAGAGAAGTCGTCTTGGTTCTACTGTATGTTTACTTTCCAATAACAGATTTAAATTCAAACAGTGGACATACCTGTTGTGGTTTATGATTGATAAAAGTTCAGATCTGATGTATATATCTATCCTTTAGTGATATAAGATTACCAGTTTGCGTATCATTTTGTTTATTTGTGTTTTACTGCAGCATAACTTTTCATGCAATTACCATAAACCATCGGTTTCCAAATTTGGCTCTTTGGACAAGATGGTTGCCTGGTATCATGTCAGGAGCTCATTCATTGCACAAAAAAGTTTATCAATGAGTTTACAAAGTAAATTTCTCAATGAAGTCTTCGTTGTGTAGAGGATCACAATTCTAAATGTTCAAGTGTTTAGTATTTCTTACAGTCGAAAAACATTGCTTTCGTGAAAGTCGAGTAAGGATGCAATTGATAGTTTCTCTGAATCTTTCACGTACTATAAAGGCTAAAACCCATGCTTGGCGATAGACCACATCAATAACAACTCTTTGCGGAAAAAAGGATTAACGCTATTACATGTAAAACAAAACATGAATCGGTTAGTGCTCCAGGTATCAATTCCATGAATAATTTCATCAAAAATGTATTCGTTCTTTTCATTTGATTCACATGATCACGGATTACATTTCCAGGGTTTGGAATTTGTCTTGGATTTGGATTCATCCAAAGAACTCAGGAAAAAGCGAAAGATATCGTATGCAACAAGAGCATTCATCATACCAGGGATAAGTATCAATGTCGCAGGGACTTTCCAGATACATAGGATACTTAACTATGGCTGGCATTCATGGCCACTATGATTTCCGTTCAACTTCAAATAAATTTCTACATTAAAACTCTGTCTCTAAACGCGGTGTTTAGAGATAACTCATCAAAACTTCCGTGCATTAAAAAGGTTTAATGGTATTAAAAAGTTATAATGCCGAAGCTGAAAGCTTTAAAGAAAGTAAAAGCTTAAATTCAAAGATGTCGAATGAGACCCCACTCGCCCAGTCTAGAGCTGACAGAAAAGGTTTGACCTTTTACTACGCCCCCAGTTACGGCGAAAATGCACACAAACCACGTTATTTTACTGCTCTTGTAAAAGGCTATCATATGACCCCTAAACGTTCCATATCAACACAAAAAGACAGATAAAGATGTGAGTTTAAAATAAACTATCAACGTTTTCACGGGGACATCGCCATTTCCAAATACTAATTAGTGTGGCCTTTTCTTTCCACTTGAGAGCCTTAACATGGGAAACTTGGGCTGGGAAATTACCCAGTCCCGTTGTAGTCCATATTCCATAACCTGCACAAGGTCCTTCCATCTGCTCATATTATGTGTCACGGAGTTGTGATCACGGTTTTCAGTTTTAATCGTGCATGAAGTTACCACACCTGGATATACAGTGGCATTATCACATTCGTCAATATTGACTGTCGTTACGAAACTAGCGGATATGAGAGCGATAGATTATTCCAGGAAACTGTGCACATAGAACCACCACCACCGTTTTTGTCATGGATACATGATACATATATTTCATGGCATATGCCGTATTCTTTCTTCTTGCAGGACATCGCAGGATGAGAATGAGGATTCACAAATATTGTTTTGTATGCGCATTATTTATAGAACGTACATTACTCAGAATTTCCCTTAAGTTACATAAACTTATGAAAGAAAGTTTTCACCTCTACCTGACATGGATTACAACATGCCAATCACGCTGGTTTTGTTTGATCTGTTAACAACCTTTTCTAGTTGTTCCACACAAATCTGCCAAGAACAGGGTAGCCTCGTGCGTCTTTAACAGATTTGTCTTATAATGGTTTGCCTTTATGAAGCTTGAAGGATGCCCAGTAAATATTCTCGAACTGTCGCATGAAAGTTTAAATGTTTCTCAAGTATAACCTTAAGCTTATCACGTCCGACCCAGATTTGTCAGTTTGTATTCCAGTGATTCCAGTACATCCACATCAAACGTCAAACATTATGTAATGAAATTGGATGGAGTTGCATAACATGTTTCTTCCCAAACTGCAACTACTAGTTGGCGGACATGCCTTCTCATAACTAACTCAATTACTCGTCAAAGGCGACATGACTGATCTCGATTGAGGTAATCAAGCGAAGGATATTGTTTTCTTGTGATGGTTTATGGATGTCAACAACATGGTTATGTTTGTTTCATAAATTTCATTTGCAATCAAGAATGATTTGATATTTTAGGTTGGAGAAATTGCTATGGTCGAAACTGGTTGTCACATAACCTTTTTCTTTGCAAGGAAATGCTCATGCCTGTGACATTGAAAAGATTATCGATTGAGTAAATGTTGACTTCTGTGACCCGCAGGGCACTATGATTAATGGCAGAGAACTATAGTTATAGTTCAAGATATATAACGACTACATACAAGCACTGATTAATTAAATGACTGCTTGACGGCCATTTCTTTCCTCTACAATGGATGTATCTGATTTTTGCAGTATTTTATGCCGTTTAGTGTACATAAAGAACGTATAGGTTTAATCGTTGGTCCAATTTAATCTCGCAAGCTTCGACAGGTTTGTTTTCTCTAACCTGAAACTTCATAAAGCAAAGAAAGTGTTTGCACTGTACAATGAACGAAACGAG
Organism: Salina celebensis; assembly: GCA_036561885.1. NCBI lineage: Eukaryota > Metazoa > Arthropoda > Collembola > Entomobryomorpha > Paronellidae > Salina > Salina celebensis. The sequence continues at coordinate 2,645 of JAAXOA010004241.1, forward strand.
TCAAGATGAGCGTTTTTATACACATTCTATACTTTATTGCCCAGTTTCTGCAAGAGTATGTGTTTTTTCAGATCGTCAATCTCTGAAGATTGATCGTTAAGCACAAACATAGCTTACGTAAGTACATATGAGCACGTGATTATGACTTTATTGAAACATGTTACATTAGCCAATGCCTTACCGAAGCCTTCTAAAACTGCTACTTACAAAAGTAAATATTTTCCTGAGATGTGCTTAGTACGAAAGCGGAACAACTTGAGAAGGCGGTATATTACGTGAACGCAATGGACTTTCATTGTTATTTCAAGGAAGTTGGGCCCATTAACAATTCCATGTGACCGGAACAGCAGTTCAGAATTTCTTTAAAGGAAACGCGAGCAGTAATCTTTTATGAATGAAATCAAGTAATTATGCACTGGATTTCAAAGACCATTGATGTTAAATGGCAAACTGGTTGGGCTCAAATAGGAAAATGTTTATTTTAGCCGTCCAAAACTTTAAAAATAGACAAAAAAAGAAAAGTCTATACTTTCCCCCCATGAACATCAAAGAGAATCCCATTTTGTTTTCTCTTAAATATTTCATGAAATGTACCCGAGTAATATATCAATTGATGTGCTCATGTGAATGACAATGGTCAGGATTCATTTCAGAAAAAATCCTTCATTATCTTTATCGACTGCAGAATCCCTAATAAGCAATTAAACTTTGTTATGCAATTAGCTATTGCGTTTGCGACTACCCCCATTGCCTCCGGCTACCAAAATGTGTGATAACACGATAACAGACGAAAACGTGTCTGACGTTCACGGAGATTTGATATTTATTACTACGAGAAACCATGTATTCAGCGAGTTTAAACAATATCGTTCAAAATTATGTAAGAGTTTTTGAGCGTCGCGTGGCTTAATGGAGTGGAAAGTGTGTGTTATGTGTACATAGCATTTTCGCTTGTGTAAGACATTTATTACAGTATTTTCAGAAGAATTATGTAAAGTTTTCGTTGTAAATTGTTGTTGTTTACTCGAATACACGAAATATTTTTACGAAACCACGACCCATTGAAACAGTTCCTGCAATTCAAATTCAGTTGTAATAATATCAATATGATTAGACATTATGTAGTTACTTATTTGTTTCAAAACAATGTAGAAAAGAGCGTTAAATCGTATCAAGTAAAGTTGCATTTTTTCTCTAGCAACGATTTCGAAATGCAATTTATATGGCTAGTTAAGCCGTCACCGGCCGTCGAGTATAACAGTAACAAAAATTTCTTAGCAACGGTGTCATAAATAAACCAAAACTTTTGCGAAGATGTCTTGCAGAAAACAAAAAGGAGTAGTCTTAATTTCAACCTCGCCCAGTAATTTTGAAATTCACTGCTCGATGTATCCTGTGATTATCTCTGGACTGAAAAAGGGAGTTTTTTAAAAACCTGTCCAGAAATATTTATTATTTGCTACGGTTTGTTCTTATGTAACAAAATACAATTTAGTTTCTATGTTAAAGTGACATTTTCAGCGGAGGAGGGTAGATGAATGTCGCTTTGAAACATTCCGAGGTCAAAGATTTCCAAATTTTCAAACAGAAATTCTATTTGTATGTCAAATGCACTCATTCTTACTTTCTCTTTCACTGTATTATGTAGGCGTTTCTGTGCATATAATTACTCGTAAATCATTAGAAAAAAACTCCTTTTCTTATGACTCTAAAACATCATTTCAAATATCATTTTTAATAGTGAAACACTACAAAAGTAACTGCAACTACAATGCAGAATAGCATTTTTGTACATTTGCAAAGGACAGTTTAGTCAACGCACATTAAATTCACATTCGCCCAGAGACTAAAATGATTTAGTAGGATTCTTTGCAACCAAGCGAGACTTTCTCCAGCCAGCCTAACTGAAACAGGCAGTGAAAGATGTTCTTGTACCCGTGCAATCTCTGGATCAGTATGTTGAGAGATTTCTCTCGGGCAAGGCTCCCTGTGTTTTCCTTCCGTAAGTTAACATCCCTGTTGATAATAGGGCAATGTGATACAAGCCTTTAGCAATTTAACCGGAACTGCTGCAGTTGACAAGAGTTGGCTCTACAGAAAAAACTTTCTCCGAGGGGTACCATGAGACAGTACTTTCCCCGGTGTATTACATATATATACTTTGTTTTGTGAGCAGAAACNCATTTATACTTTGTTTTGTGAGCAGAAACCTGTTGAGAACTATTTCAATCCGATCTATAAATAGGCTGCTCCATATTTTTCGTTGATTACGTCCTGTGCGAAGCCTAGTGTTTATTTTGTTAGAGAGAAAGCGAGAAAACCTCAGATCGAATTACTTCCACGCTTTCACTTTCGCCATTGTTGTATTGATTTGGCTTTGACTAGAAAGGGTACCTTGTACTTTGTTGATTGAGTCTCAGATTCGTCTAATCTCGGATTGTGTAAAAGCGAAGTTTTTCATTTACACAAGTGTGTGCTGTGAAGCGTACTACATTTATTTGAAGCCCGATGTGATTACAAAAATTACAATAAAAATATTGGGTGTGCGATAACCTAATGAAAAAGAAATAGTGTTTGATATTTTATTTTATATGAGTTCATCTGTCGTTCCTTTCGTGTTATAAACTCATCTAAAAAATATCCAAGCCTTGATTAACCTGATTATATTTTGTACGACAACGGGTAGAAATTTGGCGAGTGATTAATTCGCAGACTGATTGACTGGCTGAATAACAACTAGTGAAGTTTTTTTTTTGCCATGGTGTAAAATACAATCGAAATATTTATAAGAAATGGAGGGCGTTAGGTAACGGAACATAAAAATCCGTTTGTGAAAGGATAGCCGTGCTTATTACGTTTCTTGCTTTCTTTGTTGTGCATCAACACGTAGGAAGAGATTCCTTGCAATTTGTTTGCAGTTCGTTAGTTCTATTGTTTCAAATTTCTCCTGGCCTCCATTCAAGGTGAAAGTTGTCTGAAAAATTAGTCTGCGCTCCTAGATATTATTGCTGCTGATCTAAGCAAAATATTTTCAAGCTTCGGTTCACTAAATGTACCTTGTAGTTACGCTATACGGTGAATTTTGCGAAATATATAATACCGCTTGATTTTTGTTTACGTGAGGAGAATCCGTACCCAGTTGAGCAGAGTTCGTCAGAACGTGTTATTTTCAAAACTTTCTTTGTTGAATTTAAATCAAGCGTGATTTTTCATATACAAGTTCTGAGTTTTTATTTAATATTTTCCCCCAATATTCCAGTTGAATAGAACCAAATTCTAGCCAAAATGGATCCCACTATATTATATTTCCTGCACCATCCCCACCAAAATCGTTCCGTCCCTCATCACCCCGATTCACGGCTGGTGAATCCCCACTCACGTTTTCCATACAGTCGTCATCCAAATCTAACCCAGAGCGAATACGATTTTGGACCATTTCCCAACGATTCCTCTGAAATTGACGACTACACAAATGGCAACTGGTCGGACTGTTTTGCAATCGACATTTCAATGATATCTCCAACAACAACATTATTCCAATTTTTAGTGAATGGCTTGGGAATAAGCATCGTCGCTTTTCTAGGTACGCTTAACCCCAGCTGGGATTTATTGCCATGTAAAATTCAATTCTTGTTGACAGTCTGAATTTGAATTTCTAGGAATATTTGGAAACATTTTAAGCGCCATTGTTCTCAGTCGTCCACAAATGAAGTCGTCAGTTACCTGTTTACTCCTTGGGCTCGCGTTTTGCGACACACTTCTTATTTCCATTAGTATTCTCGTATTTAGTATGCCCTTTCTCCATGGCTACATTGAAACTACCTTTCTCTGGAACTATTCAAACATATATTTTGGACTTTTGGTACCATACTTGTATCCAATAAGTACAACAGGTAAAATGAGAATTTGTCTCTTTTGTGTCTAGATTTTAATGAGATTTTGAATTCTGAGAAAAGGAAAATAAAACGAAAAGTATGTGTTTTTTTTTGTATCATTTCAGCCCAAACAGGATCCGTTTACCTTACGCTGGCAGTTACAATTGAACGTTATGTGGCTGTTTGTCATAGGTAACAATTTTCTGGTTCTGTGGGCTCAAATAGAGCTCCAGCATAAAAGGATAATGATGAAAAATCTGGAGATGAAATGGCTTATATTTTTTTCCTGTTAAAATTACAGTCTCAAAGCGAGGTCTATTTGTACTTGGGGAAGAGCTAGGATTTGTGTTGCTGCTGTGTGCTGTCTCTCCATCCTCTACAATCTGCCAAGATGGTATGTAATAGTATTTGGGGTAATATGAAATGTTAGAAGATGATCATGTCTACACATAAATTTTCGTTGAGACGGAGAAAAATATCCTTGACCTCTGTACACGCGCCATAAAGTACACAAAATCACATCCTTCCTTTAATACATTGTGTACTTTTTACTTTCTCTGGCTAGGTGGGAAGTTGTAGCTGTTCCTGTCTGCCAGTCTGTCAACAACCTAACGCTGTACTTCAATGACAAGTCGTTGTTGCGTGATGACCCGACCTATGTCACTGTCTATATTAACTGGACTTATCTGGTAGTCATGTACCTCATTCCGTTCGCGGGGCTGGTTGTTTTCAACATGGCTATTTACAGACAAGTAAGTTTTTTTGAGGGAAGCCTCAGGTTTTTCAAGTTTTCTTCAATAAGACATGTTCAGCGGAATTTCACTTAATTGGCATCCATGATGGGTACAAAAGAAAGAAATTAGTTTGCATAGATAAAGGCTTTAAATGTATTTTTGGCACTATATACACTTTTCCGCATATTTTTGAATAAGGTCCGCAAAGCCAATCGTGAGCGTCAGCAACTTTCCAAACATCAGCGCCGTGAAATGGGAATAGCCACCATGCTATTAGTGGTTGTCGTGGTTTTCCTTCTTTGCAACGTCCTTCCGCTGGTGAACAACATTTTGGAATCGTTTTACGACACAAGCTTTGATCATCTTGTTGCCATTTCAAACTTTCTCGTTGTGGTCAACTCGTCAGTCAACTTTGTCATATATTGTACATGTGGGGAACGCTTTCGACGAATGTTTATTCGTTTGGAGAAAGATTTTATGGAGTGCCGATTTGGTGAAAGGAAAAACACATACAGAGGGAGTCTCTACAGAAAATCTACATTCCTGAGGGGTACACTTCAAATATTTCATATCGTTTTGTATGAAAGCAACGTTTCGTTTCATATTCATATAACTTGTTTATTTGAAACAGGCGGAGAAATTGAAGAGATGAGTATGGCCAGCATATCAACCCGCACCGCAAACAATACAATGCTTGTTAATCTTTCACCAGAATACAAGATTGGAAAATCGATCTAGCGTTTATGGAACAGGACAACAAAATAATAACAGAGTGTCTGCCAGTCATGTTAAGGCTTTTCAAAATCCATACTCCAACAGAGTATCAGTCAACAGCGGTTTATCAAATATTTCAGCTATGATTCGAGATTAAATTTTAAATCCTTGTGGAGATTGCATGGATGGCAAAATATGAAATATTACTCAGTCGGTTATGTAACATTGTATACGATATTTTGTAAGGATGTTTTAGTGTATTACGTAAAAATACAGGATATTAATGTTTTGTAGTAAGAAGCACGTATATTATTGAAAAAAATATTTATGGTGGAATATTGTGCAATCGATTTGTATGCATGAAAATATAAACCGTATCGGGATTTGTGTTTAGATGTAGGCTAAATAAGAAAAATGATAGATGAAAGGAATGAGTGTGATATTGATGTGATTGTTTAACAGGGTTATATATGTATACGAAAAAATAAATTATATGTTTGGACAAGTAAAAGCTGTCTTCGTTTGATTTAAATCTGGCCTTTAATTAACTCCTCATTGAGGCTAATTTCATTATACGCTGTGCTTTCAGAATGTGTGTCAGCGTTTCCCTGTGTCATAAAAAAGATCAACCCACACGTCAGCAGTTCGTAATTACTTTAATTTTGGACGAACATTTCTAATTTAGGAGACTGTTAGAAGCCCAATTTTCATTTGAACAGGTTGTCTAGTTTCGCTGACAAAACTTTCAGGGAAAAATGAATTAATTAAAGTGACAATGGAATGCACGCCTTAAGGAGAAAGTTTTTCCTGACAAGAGAAATTGAATAAAAAAGTTGGAGCTTTCAACATATTGTACTGCATAACAGGTGTTGGCAGGTGGAATAAAGCCTTACATAAAACTGAATTTTAACCGTGTGACGATAAAAAGTTGCACCAAAATGACACCTAAAAAGGTTCCATTCAAAGGAGGATTGTTTTGAAGCATGTGAAAGTAGAATCCGGTTGGATCTCAAGTTTCCTTTATACTTTCTCGCTTTAAGCCGGCAACATGGGAAGTGGATCAGGTTGGAGACTATCACGATGGCGATGTTCCAAGTATAAAACGAACTGATAGGAATGCGAGTTTTGTTAACTGGATAATAAAGTTGCACATCCTTTGAATTACAAGTTAGCAAACTACTGAATATTTCATGATTAAAGGATGCTACTGCTTTTAAAGATGCAGTTCCGGGAACTTTGGAAAGCGTTACGTAAGTAATCAAAACAGAAAAAGAAGTCAAAAGAAAACCCATTTGGCAATTTCAACATGTTACAGTACAGCGAATACAGAAGCCGAGGACCGTTTGCTTGAAAAACAGTCGGCTTTTACATTCTGCGACACGGATTAAATGACTTTTGGGTATCATTTTTATGCTAGTGAAGATTTTCTAGCTTGTAATATTTGTATACCTTATTGTTTCGTATTAGGTAAACATTGCGCAAGATATTTAAAACGGCACGTCGCCGCTGAAAACGCCAGAAGAGAAAGGCGTCACAAGCATAATGACGAATAATTAGTATCCTTTGTTTTCGTGAAGCATGTTTCTTCCTCGAAAGCTTGTTAGGCCAGGTCAGTTTGCGTAAGGCGTCCGTGCCGGAACAAAAAGAATACATTTTCTTACATTTTAGAGTTACATAATTATTAATGAGAGCACTACTGTGTTTTAGTAGTTTGTTTACAAGAACCACATCCTATATATTGTTACATTGTCATGTCAAATGTGTTCTCTATTACCACGTACTCCTTACAATGGTAAATGTACCTTTACTGGAATATAGTCTTTTACGGAACACAAACCGGATTTCATTTTGTACATAGTTTTAGACTGTTTTTGGCATGTTTTTATTAATGCTAAGTCTTTCTGTGTTCGTGCGACATACTAGTTTCTAAAGAAGTATACATATGGTTGTTTGCACTACTCGAAAGTTCACTGCAAGAAAATTCCAAACCAATTTGGAAATGACAGCCGTTCCAGCATTCTTATAAGTTTTATACAGACAACGTGTCGAAGACAAGAATGGACTCAATACGTAAAATGTTGAGCCTCTGTCAATATGGCATAGCTTAAATTCAAAAGTTTCTTTTATTTAAAAACATGAAACTTGATAAAAACGTGGGACGAACACTTTTTTAGCAGAAGCTTCAGTTTGATAACAAGGACAAACAGAAACTTTTTCAATTTGAGATTGTAGAAAACATCTTTGGTAGATTACTGCTATGAAGAATCCACACGGGGCAAATTCTGAAGTAGATAGAATACTAAACCCGTAGCAATGCCTACAAGTATGAATAATTTTATATGTATACATAATTCAACCAAAAAAACTTTCAGAAAAATCACGAACCAACAATTGCGTTTTGAGCTCTCTGTAAACAGGTTAGAAAAAAATAAACCGGTACAACGGAATACCGAAGGAGCGTAAGCCTTTGCGAATTATGCGCACAAATTTACAGAAAAGTTTAGAAAAATAAACCGGCACAACGGAATACCGAAGTA
>JAAXOA010004242.1:0-10503 GCA_036561885.1 Salina celebensis
GCTGGGCAAGATTCAGCGTTTGGAACATGGGCTGCAGAAATATTTCAAGTATTGATTTTACAATGAACCGTTGATTAAAAGCTCCCCTCTATGATATCTGTGAAATATGAAAATGATTTTCCCTCTGAATTTCTTTCCTAGACTGCTTGCGACTCGTTCTGTTTAGACTTTGATAAGAACATGGTGGAAATTTCGGCAGCTTTGAAAGCAGATACAATGTCACCGGAGTCAGTAAGGTTTTTGTCGGTTCCTGAACCGGATGAAGAAGTAAAAGGTTTGAATTTTAAATATGATTTTGATGCGTGCCATGATATATTTAGTATCCATTTAGAAGTATGTCTAAGCAACACTATTTGTAATTTTAGCTCTTTCCAAACTACATAACCGAACTGTGGCCACGTATAACCTGATGGAAAAAGAAAACCTTCACGAAAGCGAGGAAATTAGGTTCTGAAATGCATTAAATATGAATATGAAAGTTAACTAAAATATTTATGCAAGATGATTTTTGTTGTTAGTCGTGTTACGATCAAAGTCGTTCTGCGCAAGCGGCTTAGCTCTAATGAACCACTAAACTACCAAAGTGGGGATCATGTTGGAATCATGGCCGAAAATAAAATGGAACTAGTCAAAACAATTTTGGAGCGACTGGCGAATAAGCCTCCTACTGACGACGAACCTGTGCAAGTTCAACTTCTACAAGAGAAACATTCTCCTATGGGTAAGTATGAATATCGTTTCATTTATGTATACAACATTTATGTATTTGTGTATACTAACATTATTCTCTTTTGTGAATTAGGCGTTCAGAAACAATGGGTACCACACGATAGGCTACCGAAATGTAGCTTGCGCCAGCTATTGACTCGATATCTTGATATAACAACACCGCCGAGACCAAATCTCTTGCTGTACTTGGTCCGATGCACTGAAGACGCAGAGGAGCAGGAACGTCTCAACTCGTTGGCTAAAGACTCTGATATGTATGAGCACTGGAAGCAGTACTACTGGCCGAATCTGGTCACCGTTTTGGAACAATTCCCGAACGTCAAGCCTGACGCCACTGTGTTATGCATTATGCTTCCTCTCCTTCAACCACGATTTTACAGCGTGTCATCTTCTCCAGTTGCTTTTTCAGAAGAGCTTCATCTTACCGTTGCTGTCGTCAGTTATAGGTCCCAGGGTGGGGAAGGTCCCCTCCACTATGGCGTTTGCTCCAATTACCTGAACAACGTTGAAATAGGGGATTTAGTTCCATGCTTTGTGAGAAGGTAATCAACGGTTTTTTATTTGATGCTCTCCGAGTCGCCATCTAGTAAAAACTCTTTAAAGGAAGTTTCTCCTGTTTCTAGCGCATCATCGTTTCATATGCCCACCGATACAAGTCGCCCTATCATCATGATCGGTCCTGGAACTGGAATAGCACCGTTCCGTGGCTTCTGGCAAGAGAGACGCATTAAAGTCAGCGAGCATGGTGGAACAGGAACTCGCTTTGGCAAAATGACACTATTTTTTGGTTGTAGAACAAAAGAAATGATTTTGTATCGGACAGAGCTAGAAGCTTTAAAGAAAGAAGGTATCATCTCAGACATTTTCCTTGCACTCTCCAGGGAACCGTCTGTGAAAAAGGTGCGTAGTATCGTAGAGAAAGTATTTATGAAATAGCAACTTTCCATCTCAGTTGAAATACGCCTCAATGCAAATGTAATATTTCATTTCAGACGTATGTACAAGACTTGCTTCGACGAGAAGGAGATTCTGTAGCTCGACAGATAATGAAAGAAAACGGACATATTTATGTATGTGGCGATTGTACCATGGCAGAAGATGTCTACCAAACTCTAAAATCGATTGTTCAGGAAATTGGCAACTTTACTGATTCTGAAGTGGAGAGCTACATGCTTTCCCTAAGGGTATGTATCCAGATTTTCCCTAAACCTTTTCGTTTCCTTTTGTTGTTGACATATGTTACGGTGTACTTTTTCTTATTAGGATGACAACCGCTATCATGAAGACATTTTTGGGATCACTCATCGAACTGCTGAAGTTCACGAGAAAGTTAGACAGACAGCGATGACCCGTATTGAGTCTAACAACAGTCTTAGTAACGCCCTCATTGGAGGAAAGTAAAGAAATCTTTAATGTTGTTGATTAAACAATCTTTTAAAATACATTCCATTGTTTCAAAAAAAATCGAAATACTTTAATATAGTGCACCATACAGTACTTGTTAACCGTCGTTACTATTCCATTTAAGCCTCGCCAGATTTCTTTATATGCCATATGTTATGATGTATGATTCCCTTGTTCATTTGAACCTATCCGTCCGTATCTTTGAAAAAAAATACTTGGTTCCTTGCTCCGTTGCTCCTAAAAATTTGAATAAAAAATCTTTCGCCAACAGTTAAAAATCTTTAATCTCTTGTGAACCAAATTAATAACGTTGAGATTATAGTAAAAATAGTTAAATAAAGATATTGTCTAGTTTAACAATCTGGTTTCTCTTACTTATGGACCTGTAGCAAACTTCTGCTTACTTTGCAAAAGGCAAAACGAAAATTACAAATAAACGAATTTACTTTGCTGCATCGCTTCTTGATGTTTCATATCTACTGATACGAAGTTGTTACTAGACTTAGTCATAAGACATTAAATTGCGGTTGAAAATAACGAAGCAATATAAAATTGTAGCATTGCAAAGCTTCTATAAAGATATTGTTTAGTTTTATATTGGATTTTTTGCCTTTCTTTTGACGATTAATATTTAAATGTGTATAAAATATTTCAAGATTTTCGAGAAGATTTATCTCCAACCCAAAAGTTTTACTTTACTAATAAGTACTATTTTTCTTTCAATAAGGATTGGATTCAATTGTGATGAGGAAATATCCATGGCTAATTTGACTTACTCTTAAACACGTGCTGTTTAAATAGCATTAGCATTTCTTTTTATTTAAAAGTTAAAAATTTTTTACCCACATTCCAAGGTTTGGTATAACCTAGCTATTGTTTAAAGGTGCTATAATAAATGTTGTTTAAGATGCATACATATAACCGTTGACGTTGATAGATATAAAACAAAACAATCATCAATGTTACCTACATGAAATATTTTAATCAAGAACTACTTAAGTATAAGAACGTATACACATGTGGTTATGTCATTCCTGTTGTTGTTAATTTTAATCACTACATAAATATAATATTAATATTACTTATTCAACTAAGACATAAATGGCGATGCTAAGGTTTATCCTTCTCTGTAGCCCTTGACGCTTCCCAAAGTCTGCTTTGAATGTAAAGACTCTGATGATTTAATTAAAGCATTTTTCTCTTCTCTTAAAATTGACTATTATTTTGATGTTTCATCCATTTTCTGGTGAATAAAGCTACATTTATATAAATATATATCTCGGTCTTCCTCACTTAATCTCTGCACATTAGCCAAAAAAGGAATGAGAAAACCGTATACTATACTCATGGTTTATCGTAGACGAATTTTCCACAGTGAATAAACCCGACTATTATTTTCTCTCTGTAACTGTAGTATTAATGTAGAAAGCAACTACCTTTATTCCGCAACTCTTTGGAACATTCCAAAAGCGTTCATGCTACTCGAGAATGCACTTAGGTGTACGTGCATCCATTTTTAAGAAGCGACAAAAGAGGATAAATCTTTTTGAAGTAAATCAACTCCTCCTCCTCTACTTCTTCTTTCTAAAAGAACAACACCGTGAAAAGTGGGGAGAAAGCAGACGATTTTTTGTATTTTCCATAAATGTGGATTGTTGTGGAATATGGATGACGGATCAAAAGACTGAGTGTTGTGTGTAAAATAGAAGAATGTTCGAGTCTTGTTTCAAGGGGAGACAGAAAAGTGAAAATCAGAACAAGTGCCAGAGCTTGAGGTATGTACATAGATGCGTGGGTAATGTACATGATGGCCTCTCAAAATACATCCGTAACAGTCTCTTTGACAGACAACATCAAAACTAAAAGTATAAGTTAGGCTCAAGTTGCACCACCCTGACATAGGTTATTAGTAAGACTAAGTGAAAGTACAAAGAGAAAACTTTATAGGTGTTCCTAAATACTATTAAATACTCTCAAAGATATAATTGTGTTCAATATAGTGGGGGAAAATGCGTCGAATAGTTACTATACGTATTTCTCAAGTTCGAGGACGAAAAGAAAAAATTCCAATCAAAAATGACAAAGTATTAATATCATCCTATTAAGTAGCAGACTAATTACTTACTTTCTTGATCCCTAATTTCAATATTGTCCTTCAGACATTGTCTGTATACGGAGACTACATTTTTTTGCCAGGAAACGTTCATAGTTATAAAATGTGCTCAAGAATGAGAGTGAACGCTAAAAACCTTGTGTATTGACATGGGAGTGATGATGGAGAGTCGATGAGAAGGAATAATAACAAGTGTATTGACATCTTGTTCACCTTCTGATTCAATACTATCATATATGCAGTCATCGACAAGTCGTTTAGATCATTTTATATACTTGTTTCAGAAAAGGGGGAAAAGAGGAGAGGTAAGAACTATGAGTGGGGCAAAAAGTGGCTACAGAAAATTGTGTGTGTCTCTGGGTGAAGCCAACGCGCACAAACTGCGAGGCGCATCAGAAAAAAAAACTGCGATGGATGAGAAGTGCCACTCTCACACATCAGCTTCCATTCCCTGTTGAAAGGACAAAGGAGAATGACGGACTCTTGGAGAGCGTCGTCTTCTTATTTTTAAATTTTTTCGTTGAGTGTAATTAGCACTCGGGATCTTTACGGAGAGACATGAACTTGTAAGAAATCAAAGGTGCTCTTCGTCTATGTCTTCATAGAAAAATACTAATTCATTTTGTAAGACTTTAAAACGAAAGTGCGTAAGTGGCAAGTTGAAATTACTGGAAAATATAAACAGTACCAGCAACAGGGTGCGACATAAACTTAGATTTGAGACATTTCTTCTGGTTTCTATTAGTTCAATATGCTTGTGAAACTTGCTTTCAAAACTGGTTCGCGTTCATCTTTGGCATGTCACTCTAAGCTGGACGAGACGATTTGTGGGGCATTGTGATCTAATGTGAGGGTAGGTCTCTCAAAAACAGTCACCTTGAAGCGAATATTTCACAGTTTGCTTTCTTTTTGCGCTGGCTTGAGTGAGGATTTGTTGTTTCAAGATGAATGTGAAACAACCCTGGGAAATTAAACATTTATCTTCATTAGCGTCCTCCAAACTCCCTGTTGAAACTGGCTAAAGTGGTTGATGTAGTGCACCAATGTTCCTTTGGTCTTCGTCATCTAACGCGTCTACTTCGTCGTCTTTTCGTATCTTGAGAGTGGTCAGTTGGAAAAAATGTCGAAATATTCAGTTAATTATTTATATTTTTTAATACAGCGAATATAATCTACATTTTTCCACTGACGACCAAATTTTTATTCAACTGAAACTAATTCCGTACATTAATTTGAAATAATTCTTGGACCAATAACCAAGATGAGTAGAAAGCCCCCGGTGACCTCATCCCAAAGTAGTGGCAACATGGCAACTGGTGGCAACCAGGTTGGTCCAGGTCCTACACCTGAAGGAGAGCAGCCGTCGCCAGCGGACACTGGAGTGTGTGATTTAATGAGCACCTCCAAATCTGCAGATGACTTTCAACTGTCCTCGTCAACCACAGTAAACTTGAAAGATCAAAATAGCAACAGTCAAAGCCAAGAGTATCAAGTAGGGGGATTTGAAGGTGGCAGTCAACAAGGAAACACACCAGCGTTGGTTCAACTTTCAGTTGTTGAGGAAGACGGTAGGGGTAGAGAGACATGGGGTGGGAAGGTTGACTTTCTTCTCTCTGTAATTGGATTTGCGGTGGATCTTGCAAACGTCTGGCGATTTCCGTACCTTTGCTATAAAAATGGTGGAGGTAAGTGTTTAACAACCCATAAATTCAATTAGAATACATGCACAAATCCTAAAGCGGAGGAAAAGCTATTATAGCCTTTGATAATATAATACCATTTGAAAGGTTTTGATACAATTCAAACTCTGCTGAAAACTAAAATAAGCTTTCACAATTGCCCTTCTTATTGCTTTTGGAGAATGGAGGTTAGGCATGAGTGGGAGAACAATTTTTTGGTGTTTTTTCTCATTAAAAGACTAGTAATTTCAGAATCCGCAATTCAAGTACTTTCGCTGACAGTTCCACTCTAATCATCTGTCTCACGAGAGCTTTATGTCGGAAAGATGAGCAATCTATTTTTCCCATCAAAGGGGGAACCAGGAACCCCAGACAAAAAAAAAATGCGTAAAAACTGAAGTAACCTAAAAAAAAGCCTCTCCTATGTACATTTCCGACAATGAATTTAACAAGTCATCCATCACTCCGAGTCTCAGAGATTTCATGTGCAACAACCCTGGTAGCATTTTTTTCCTCGGAAAACGAGAAATCTCCTGTCACAAATGCGACCTCAGCTCGCCACAAAAATTGACTGTTGCCTAGAGTTTAAATTCATTTTCCAGTGTTCATAAAATCCAGCTGGATTCTGTCTGGTTAGCCGTTTAATTTGATAAATAGATTGAAATATTCCCAACTGGGAAATCGTTTGAAAATGAAATAAAAATTTCTAGTTGACGCCTGGTGACTCCCATTGTACTCCATTAGTGAAAGCGGGCAACGAATCGGATAAAAATTTATTACATAAAACAATTTTTCTAATAACTGGTTTAAATTATAAAATAAAATATGAAGTGTAAGAAAACGCTCATGCGAGTTTAAAGATTTTAAACATCTAATGTTGTAAGAATTGTTTCAGGTTTTGCATAGACCATTCAAAAAATGAACATTTTACAGCATCGATACTTTACTATGATACTTCCGTTGGTACATCGTTGTAAACTTCAATCATATTTCAATATTTTCTTGTAAAAAGGAAATGAGGCATTCGCAAAATAAACACTTCACGCGTATGATATCATCCGACATGCATTACGCGAAGAAAAGCTTTGNAAAAGCTTTGTCTATTAGGCCGCACGCCGCATCTGTCACAAAACATCTTCCAGTCTGTTTAAAAGCTACTCCTGCTGTTTTAATACTTGTAACGTCCAAATATTTGTCTTACCGTAATAATCGTATAAACAGTATGAGATGGGAACGTCTTTACAGAAAGAACGTTTTCAAAACTGGCTACCTGCTGGGAAATAGCCTATAGAATATTTGAATCAAAACCGAGCGTACTCCTGCTCTGTCTGCTTATGGCATCAGGCTAATAGCAAATTGTGTAGCAGCGTGTCTTCATGCAAGTGCTGTTGGCGTTCTGAAGTTTGGCAAGCTATTAGCCTTGTGTCTGGAGTAGGTGAGCCAGGACTGTATTATATTAGTAGGAAAGACAGAGAGGGAAGATTCCTATCATCAAATCAAATCGAAACACATTTTGTCTCCTTCCTAGGTACACGCACACATTCAGAGTATTACCAACGCAGTCTTTCGAAAATCGTTATGAATAGCTAAAAGATTACTTTTTTTCACTCAGTCCTACACTTTCTGTAAGTGCAGTCAACGTGTAAAGAAGGAAAAAAGAAGTAGTACATTTTGTATTTATGTTGTCCTGTTCAGGGGTGCGCATTGTATAGCATCGCTGTAATTGTTTAGGGCGTGGAGCCCAATGAAAATTCCTATTATTTCTAAGTTGGGCGAAGCTTCATCTGAAGATTAATTTAACTGGTTTGATTTAAATAATACAGATATTTATGTGAGACAGTCAAACACTCGAAATACTAAAAAAATGGTTTGTAAATATCTGATCATTTCAGTTTCTGTAAGTATTGAAGCATTCTTTGAAGCTTTTATACATGTCAATAATAGGCGAATTCTTCATCTGCACATATTTTATGACTTAGAACCATAATATTCATTACTATAGAATACTGTTTGTCTTTCTTCCAAGTTCTGATATGGGTTATGGTACAAAAACGGCGACGGGATCCAACTGGCATCGGTACTCAGGCTAATTATCTTTCATTTTAGATATTCATGTAGACAAGTAACTAGACAAAACTAATGATTTTCTGTTACGTTCTTAGTAAAAGGTAGGGAAGAAAATAAAAAGGATTTTAATTTTATTTCCGCTTACCACTCGTTCCGTTGAAAGCTGTAGAAAGGCAAGGGTAGCTTTTCTCGAGCACCACCAATACTCTGATCGACTGCTTCCTCTTGGCGAACTGATGCGGACAAATGTTAGAGATTCCCTGACGTGGAAAATCTCTATTCGCAAGAAAGTCAACGCAGAAAAACTCCACTAAATGAATTGAAAAACGTGAAAAGTCTGATACGTCGTGTGCGTGTGTGTCCCACGTTCCGTTATCGTAGCATATCACTTTATAGCCTGCTCTTAATTATAACCTGGGTCTGGGTCGTAATTTTAAGGATGAGCCGAAAGTTAAATTTGGCAGCTTGGTTTAGTATCATTTAATGCATCAAAATTCAGAGGGGCTTTCTTAGCTTGAACTTTGCTTTCATAAACTTGACAAAACCTTGGAGATATTTGAAACGTCAAGAAACATCCAGAATACAGAATTTCGAAATTTGTGTACAAATTAAGATGCTTTTAGAAAACGTTGGACGGGACTACGGGACTATGAACATCTCGGATAGTGTTAACTTCGTTCAAAAGAATTTGCCATATAGGTACATATACATGGAGAATAAAGTTCTGAAGAAAAGGATAATAATGATATCTTATAATTTATTACATAAAATTCATAGTTAACAGGATTATTACTGTGATAGCTAGACAAAGAGTTTGAATTTTACTTAGTGAAAGAATATGCAACTTAACATGGAAGAATGATGAATTCAACTCAATTTTCGTGTAGTTTCCGGTGAATTTTATTTTATCGTTTCATGCCAACATCCACGAAACAATAGTTGTAAAAGTAAATCGATGAGAAGGGGAGAATAAAAAATCAATTACCAATTTAAAATGCATGGGAAATTGTCACAAGTGGAACATAGAACATATACTTAAATGCTTACAGAATTTTCAGACAAAAGAGGAAGACTGCAACATAGTGGGAGAGGCATCATTATCTGGAAACGTTTTCTACTTCTTTGTTCCGACTACTACGAGTCGAGCTAAAATCCATGCTGAAACCAGTCTCTAACAGTATTTTTAATCATTTTGTGAATTTTACCTATTTTAAAGGACATTTTTCAGCTGAGTGGATGCCTAAATTGGATAGGAAAGGATGAAAATTGAAGGATTTGCAGGGACATGAACCGGAATAATTTGATTTAACTAGTTTACAAAAGACGAATGTTTCTATTTGGATTTTAGGTGCGTTTCTCATCCCATACGTGATTATGCTGTTTGTTGGAGGAATCCCACTATTTTACATGGAATTGGCTCTGGGACAATACAACAAAAAGGGAGCGATTACTTGCTGGGGTAGGATAGTGCCCCTTTTGAAAGGTAATATTAGTACACACTACTCTCAATATATTAGTAAGGTTTCTTTCATTTGTAATACTAATCATAATCAAGCATAATCAGTAGCAAAATATGCAATGGAAGTATTATGCATCAGGTCAGGAAGAGAATTACTTTGATCCTCTTTAGCGTAAGTTTGATTTATTTTACATTAGCGTTTGTTTATTTGAGAGAGAAAGTCGACCTTCACCAGCAGTAAAATCTCACCCAGTTGAAATAAACTGGAGACTATCGACTAGTCAAATTTGGTTTACGGAGTGATATAAAATTGCAGGTTATGTAAGTAGTGCAAATGCAATTAGATCTTGATAGAATAAAAGCTATAGGAAGACAGGAGAAAGACGTTGAAGGGAGATTTCGGCCCACTTTCATCTTAGAATTAGCATGTTCCGGGCTTGGAACTTCTCAGAGAGTTTCCGAAATTCAAAACGTTATTTCGAAATGATGAATTTAAAATTTAGCTTTTTAAAGCTGAAACAAAAAATGATGTATTGTGTTTACGTATCGATAGAACATTAAGTAGTAAACATGTGATCGCATTCTTATGTGTCATCTTGAACATTTCTACACGTCAATTAAGAGTGACAAAGAGGGATCAAATTGTGTGAATGGGCGGACTGGTCACAATTACATTAGTTACTCGATGACAAGAGTAGCTTTGGAAACCACTTGAGCCTTCACATATATCCTGCTAAGCCATCATTTAATTAACGTGAAACATATGCTGAGCTCGAGAAAGCAACAGTTTTAAATGCTTACTTTTATGCTCATACATTGGGTTATCCATAGTTCTGTGCAGTACAATATCCAATGGTTCATAAACATTATATCTGTGTTACCTTTAAATACCAACAGTCACTCAAGACAGAACATCTTGATTCTTTCCATTTTGCGAACACATTGGAGCATAAAAGCACACAAGAAGATAGACACTTTTCCCTACGTTTTTTTTAGTCTTGAGAGTATCCGCATACTCAGCTCTCCAACAATACATGTGCTATGATCGCTCA
>JAAXOA010004243.1:0-10501 GCA_036561885.1 Salina celebensis
ACCGTGAGAAAACACATTTTTCTTACTTTGGCATATAAATGAATACTGATATCTTGCGAATATTGTGAGCTGAAAAAAAATTGAAGTGGAATGTACTCTGAATGGTAATATGTTGCCTAAACGTAACTACTGCGTACATTGAATTCTGGGAAAATTGACATACCAAAGATATAATGGGAAAAGATTAGGTATGAGCCCAAATAGGGGCGAATGAAGGATGAAAAGTATACATAGAGGAAATAAATGAGTCTTTTATACATTTGTAAAAGAAAGCATACTGTGAAAGTTTCAATGTGTGAGTCGATAGTATTGCTGTGCACTAGAAAGTAATAGATAATGGGAGCCAAGAGACATACTTGCTAGTTTTATACTGTTAATGTATGCTGTGTACTCACATTGTATAGTAATTTTGAAGAGAAAATGGGAAAGAGAATAAAGTCCCAGCAGGGTTGAGTGCAAACGAGGGAAGGCCGTCACGCTATTTTTAATCAGTTCACAGTTGGAGATCCTTTTTCCTCTTTCTGCGTGTAATGCACACGACGTTTATGCTTGCAGCTATGAAGAAGAAAAAAAAACGGAGGAAAAGAGTTAATGTAATCCAGGAAAAGCTGTTCCAAACCAGAGCCTGTAATTATAAGGAACCTCAAACTAATTTGCTACTATCACGAGACTTTGGGTGGCATTATGTGGGAACAAGTGTAACTTACAGAAAAAATATATATTATGTTTTTAGACTGCACGCAAAACATTCCGCTTGCTACAAGTGCAGGCCAATGGTACACTTTTATTAGCTGAAAATGCTGAATAGATTTGCAATATGTACGAAACGATGAAAGGGAAAAAAGGCTGCAGTTGTGGTCTCTTTATGGATTTTCAGAGTGGATGTACCTACGCTTGGTTTTCTCTTTTGTGAGCTTTCACTTTGGTCTTTCCATACCCTCGCATTTTGACCAAACTGGGCACTTCGCCATTTCAAAAATTAGCTTAGGAAAATTAAATCGAAAGAGAAAACGTAAACTGAAATTCAACAAAGAATGAAGATCTATAAAATGGGAAAGACGTGATAAATAATGTACACACTTGGCAGGGAAAGTTGAAGCCGAGAATGTTTAACTGCTCCGTTTTTGCAAGTGGAAATGTAGATTCATCAATTCCCTGGTTGGTTTGGAAATACTACTTACATCATTCACTGATGCATTCCAACAGCACTTCCAAGACACGACTTCCAAGATACAGTATGTCTAGGGATGGATCTGCTATCGCACTACAACAGCTGAAAACGATAGTCCTACCTACGTTTTACACTGGCACATCAACAACAACAATATTGGGCTTTTAGAAAGAGATCCGGCCAAATTTTTGCATATGGTGAAAAAAAGGTCGTCACATACTCTTCATAAGATACGTAAACTAGTTTTTTGTTTCGTGCGTACAATTGCTTAAAAGTAGATTTAACATATTTCGTAGGAATCCTCATGATCTCTTTATAGCTTTAGGTTTTGTAGGCCGTGTTATTATAAGTTTGCTAGATGGACTGAGTGGCCTAAATTTCTAGAGAAGAATGAAACCTAAAAAAGAAATCGACCAGGCCGAATAAAAAAGCTGGAAGTAGATAAACAGATTGAAGGCCAGCCAACATTGTATCCATTGTTTTGATCCTTGTATTCAGGAGTTCTTATACCATTTCCTTTGAATTTTAGCAAGATTGCATATATTTCCAAATCGGCACTCCAAAAACACTTTTTAAGATGTAAGAAAGAAAAACTGCAAAATTTTCTTTTAACGTGTATTGAGTAAAGATTCAGAGAGAAATTTTACTACCTAAGTTCATAAGAAGCTAGAGTCTTTGCGTTGCGTCTACATCAAGAAAAAACAAATTTTTATGAGAAGAAGAATCACTCCAAGATATTTGATGGGATCACAAGGGGTCTGTACTAAAACGCACTTCTAGTGGTTTTATTGCTGAAGCAAAAATGTACAAATTATTCCCATGAGTGTGTGTTCTGCACGAGTATACACAGCCTTGAACACTTGCAATTTATTACACAAATCAAAATTAACACCGTGGGATTATCGTGGGCCTACATTCATAAAGTTTATTGATTACACTTCGTATTCGATGTAAACTCAGGGGAATATGAAATATACTGGCTACCCGCATCACTTGATAGCCTTGCGTAAAGCACCTTGGAACTGGCATATATGGCATTGCATCAAATGAACAAACTTTTGTTCGGCACACAAAAAAAACAAACATTAAAACTACAAAAATGTTAATAATTAGATAGCATATATTAACATAAATTGAATCCATATTTGTATAGTTGAATCCGTTACAGGAAATTTCAAAGAACTTACCGTAGAACCTCTTGTGAAGTTGTCTTGCAGTTGCAATTTTGCAATGCCCTGAGAAGCATACATGCAAAAATTCTTTGAAAACATGCCACAGGCAAGGAATAAGGAAGGAGACGTAGTTATAAATCTAATAGAGATTGTATAATATGATCCTGCCAGTCATGAGTATGTTTGCAATGCATACAAGCGCATCGTGCTTGGGATGTAGGGCCAGGGCCAAGCTACGTATCTTTAAGAGCATGTAACATGTGAATATTCTGTCCGTTTTTACTTTCCTTGCTTTTTCCTAATGCAATAAGGGACCTTGGGAGTTTCTGTGGACATTTTCCTTTTTATGCTTGATAGCTAAACCAATTTGTCTCTAGATCTTGAACGCCAGTTAACATCTTACATGCATTTCCAGAGGGGGTCGGTGTTGACTTCATTGCAGAAGTAAATGTCGGCTTGTATCTTCTCATAAAACAACAAAAGACAATTTTCATTTAGCTCTTGACTAGATTATTGGCTGTATCTATAATGCAGTAACGTATTCCACAAATAAACGGTAAACCGTAAGCATTGATGTTAGTTGAGGAGAGGGTGACTGGCAGTAACGTTGCAATTGTAACTACAACAAAAGACCGTATTTTGTATTTACGCATTTTCAGGTTTGCAAAACTACAAATTTAAAACATGTTGGTTTAAAAATTTAAAAATAATACTTTTAGCTTACATGCTAGCTGATTGTTAACCTTGAGATTCTGTGTTGCAACCTTCCGAAGAAGTGTTGTTTTTGTAGCTGCGAAATCCTCCCTTCGCTCATGTTTGAAAAGCTTCAGAGTCGGGACGGGTTTGGGTGAAACTGCAGAAAGAAAACTGAAGAAAATGACTTGCGAAACTGGAACAAAAATTCATTATTAATTAGGGAAGAGATAGAACGGTTTGTGATATGCATGAAAATCAAGTGAAAATCCTCTGGAAGAAGTATCGTCACAAACTGACAATCCAACTTAATATTTTACTTGTCTCATGAAATGTCTCGTAATGTTACATAATTAAAGAGTATTTTGACCATTCTTTAGTTATACAAGCTTTACATTTATGTTTCCGCGAAATACTAAAAAAAAAAAGTAGTACAGTATGTAGTAGTAGGTACAATTTCAATGAATTACCATTATGTAATCAAGTGTATTCTTAATATTAATATTACAGATACATCGAAGTTTATAACTGACATAACAAACAATGACATAATATTGACTGGAATAGTTAAATGGAAGTACAAATGCGTAAACTGAATAATAACCCTAAACCGCTCCACATTTATAACAGTTAAAACATTAATTTGTGCACCTTGAATAACAAAACATCTTAAGTTAATTGAAGCTATAAAACTTCAAAAAGATTACATAATACGTCATGACGACATGTGTCAAGTTACCCCGTTCAGTTGTACTGTTAGCTGCAGAAAATAATTGTTTTCCATGCAGCTTCTACCATCTCATAAGCATAATTATAACAATTTAATCATTTGTCATTTAGTAGATTCGTAGGTTCAATTATTTTCTCGTTTTATATGTTAATTCTTGTGCATTCTTTTACTCTTGACGACTCAGATTGATACAGGGAAAAATAAGGTTGTCGCAGTGGCTACCAGGATGATGGCAACGAATCCCCAGCTTTTTGCTTCTTCTCCAAAATTTCCTGTCCCTGAAATGAAAGCAAGTAAAAGAATGGACTAGGATTCTTTTTTCTTGTGGAATAACACAATAAATGTTATTGATAACACAAACAAAACTCGGTTGAGTGGAAAATTAAGTACATACATATCTTCTCAAGGAATACATTTGGAGAAAATGCAGTTTCATATACTGCAAATGCTACTAAAAATAAAAATAAATACGAATAAACCATGCGTTTACGTAAGTGGATAAATGCATTTGTCCTAATTTGCTAACTACATTGCCATTTTATTAACGTCTTTTGAGGCGAGTTTGCGGTATTGCCTGAACCGTTTGTTGGGGGGTGAACTACCCAAACGGTTGTTTTCTTTTGTGGAATGATGCAACCAAAAACGATATCGATAAAAATAGAGCCAGTAGTTGATAGTAGAGAATAAGAATGAAAATGGTGTATCAACATACCAAACGAAATCAAACCTGAACAGTTTGTTGGGGGTGAACTACCCAAACTGTTGTTTTGTTTTGTGGAATGATGCAACCAAAAACGATATCGATAAAAATAGAGCCAGTAGTTGATAGTAGAGAATAAGAATGAAAATGGTGTATCAACATACCAAACGAAATCAAACGCTAAAAGCATAACGACGCAAAACACGACAACTAGAGCATTAAGTAAAGGCCAAAAAAATGGAGAAAACGGGGATACAGCTAAGAAAAAAGAGAGACAGGGTATTACCGGCTAAAAGTCGATTGTGTCCAGGGGAGGACGGCTGAGCATTAATACTTGCTTGGCTCACCATTTTCCTGGTGACCCAATATCCGTTCCACAATTGTCGCAGTGCACTTAAGCTCTAGAATCCCGGATCGAAAATGTTTCGGCTCTACCTGGAATCTCAACCCAAGGACGGAAGTCTCCAACCCATCTTGCTCGGATATTGGAAGATATTCGATCAAGTCTCCGTTATCGGGCTGAATAAACACAGGTTTCCCATGTAGCATTTTTATAGATGAACGACAGGAATAATAGATTGAGAGAAAATAGAAAAGAATGGCAAAGAGAAAAGAAAGGAGAAACGAGAGGAGATTATTCATAAAGCCTTTTAATATGCTCTTGCTCCTTCCGATTTTTTTTTTCACATTACTATCCATCTCACAAGCTAAGACATTTTGTTCGAAAGTACTCCACAATATAAAAAAAGAGAAACTTTTTTGAGTCTTACTTTCTCTTCATTGATGTAAAACATGAGGGATGCCACTGGTTTACTTCGGTATGAACTACAATTACAGTTGATGGTTTCGCCAAGACTGACGACGGAGTGTACCACGCTAATTTCCGGATTGTTCTTTGGAGGAGCTGAAAATTGAAAAACTTTCTTAGGCGAAGATACTCTTCCATATTATGTATTAGGTATATTACATGGAAAGTCAAAATTATAAGGCAAGCTTAACTCATGAGTCATTTCGGTACAAAGTTTTGCATGGAAAATTCATCACGAGAAAGTCCTCTAGATTGTTCACTTTTGGGTCAACTTAATGTAAATGAATATTTAATTAGGATTAAATGAAATTACCAATGACTATGATATCTCCATGTTCGGACCTAGTTTGAAATGTTGGACGGTCGGCGGACACTTCACATTTGTATGTTCCACTACGTTAGTAGGGAAACATTTTTTAGTACCACAGTGCTCAAGCTGGATTGAACCGTCTGGTAAATATAAAAGAAATGAAATATGCTGTTGGATTATTATTGGACCTATGGATCATCATAATACAAACCAAGGGGGATATAGAAATATGCTAGGAAGAAACAGAAATAAATGATAAACTATGTGGGGTAACTTAGGACAGAACAGGGTGTATCGTAATGAATTACTCACGTCTACTTGAATGCCTTCCACAGGGAATGTTTGTATTCGGGATCCAGTGTGCATGAAATAGCGGAAAAACTCATGACTATCCTTGTACCATTTCAAGAGATAGAAGCTGGTCCGACTCCAGATTGAAATCACAACTTAGCATGATGGTGGAACCCTTCTCAGCATATTGGGGAATTACAACCCTGTCCAACTTGATCCCGATCACAAGCGCTGTGGGAAAGAGAATATGAATAACTGCAATAACCAGAGACACTATTTCACTTGTGTAATTACGACTAA
This sequence comes from Salina celebensis, assembly GCA_036561885.1. NCBI lineage: Eukaryota > Metazoa > Arthropoda > Collembola > Entomobryomorpha > Paronellidae > Salina > Salina celebensis. Next base: position 6,176 of record JAAXOA010004243.1, read on the forward strand.
TTGGCACTCTCACTTGTGTATATGACTGCGGTTAACCGCCTAGTATCGTGTTGTGTAATAATTTTATTTTTAATCTTGTGATTAACAATTCTGCCTAATATGCGAGAAATTTAGCTCTGCATGTAATCCAAAACAGTAACAGATTGTTTTAGTTTATGCAAAATACTTTCTCTGGTGGAATTGTTCCCGATGCCCGAGACTGGTGGACATGTCAAAGAAAGTTGACGGGCACTTCGTGACCATACTGACTAACTTTTGCAGTTTCTGTTTTGCTTATGCAATTTTTATTTTTTAAGTTTTGCATGACATTTGTACTCATTCCAGATAAATTAAGCCAACTTTCCAATCATTTCGCTGTATGAATTTGCACATGCAAAAAAATTGCACATGTTGTGTTGTGTATATATAGGTTTTAGAAAACAAGATCTTCTAAAGAATCAGTTCAGACCATGAATCCAGTTAGTAATACCCACCCCGATGAGAATAGAACGTGAGATGAATTATCAGTTTGAAACAACATCATTAGTAGAAAGTCGATACATATTGTTTACGGAGCCCTTCGTCCAAATCCTAACGATTCTGACATATACGGAGCACTCTGGAGAAAATGATGAAGCCTTTCAGCTTCTCTCGTATCATTTATCATGTCAGCTTACACGCAAAAGATGTAAACAAAACAGATGCCTGGTAGACTGTAACATGATTTGTCACCGAAAGCTGCAAGAACCGCAAAGTTTGCAAAGCCAAGGAAAAATACACGCGTATGTTACAACCAGCTTTTGTTGCAAATTTATATTGTATCGGTGAAGAGGTTGGAGTTAAGTGCACCCAAGTAAACCCACTTATTCACTCCAAAAGAAGAAAAGACGCGTATGGGGTTGAAGAAAACGTCTATACTTTTACAATGCAATTATTGTTATAAAGTTTACAAAGTAAGTACTATTCATGCTGAGAAAGTGGTGACAAAGAAGCATTAACTTAATGATGTTGAAACTCGTAGTGAAGAAAGCAGAGTGAAAGCTCTGACTTCCCAAATTGTTAATTCCATTTGAGATGTACATGATATAGACTCCATGATAAAAAACGCTAGTGAAAATTAGTTCCAATTTTCGTTTCATTACAAAATTAATTTTTAGGCATGAGACATTTTTGGTAAATGTACTAGACTAATCGGATTAGAGGCTGAATGAACTTGATACACTGCTGAATTTTCCTTAGTAAAACGAAACGTCACAATTGTTTCGCACCATGTACTCCTTTTTAAATCCGTGTGTGCACAAAGCGTATATTTTTATTATTTTTAAATGGGCAATAGCATTTCTCTTGCGATGATTTCTCTCTTATAAATACATGTAGCTTTGTCGTAGTTTTTGGAAGTTTTTACAATGTATTTTGAGGCGACCAAGAAATAATGCGTTACAAACGTTGTTTTTCTTGAGTATTGCAGTTCAAACTGTTCATAATGAATCTTTCATTGAATCTTTCAATGAACTTTCATTACTTCAAATCATAAAAGGATCTATCTTCACTGTTCTATCAAGTCTGTACGACTTGTAAAATGTCAAGATAAACCTTCAAATAAAGAAAAGAAGTGAAAATAAACTGTAAAAGATTGTTTCGCTCTTATATTTTAGATTTTGAGCACAAAACATAGGCATAAGGGAAACGATTCTTTAAAGATCTACATTGTGAAATGAGAAACAGTTGTATCATATAAAATTTTATAGCTTGCTTGTTATTACTCAACCCAGCTGGGAAAGCAAAGCACTAACTTTCTTTCTTTTCGCGTTTTAAAAGTTTGAATGAGAAATTGCGTATGTGCAAGTATTTGGGGATGTCATATAAAAATGTTTTAATACTTTTAGTTGTCGTTTCAACAGATAACCACCAAGTAAAACAATGCAATACATACTTGAATCAACAACGAATGTACTCTATCATTCTATGATGGATTTTGTGTGGTTACATGCATCTCTGAGCCACATTCTCATCAACAGATAACCACCAAGTAAAACAATGCAATACATACTTGAATCAACAACGAATGTACTCTATCATTCTATGATGGATTTTGTGTGGTTACATGCATCTCTGCGAGTCACGTTCTCTGGCACAAGAATAAGTTTGTATATTTTTGTTTACCATAATTTACGATTTTTGTTGACAGATTAAACTACTATGACTCATACATGACCTTCTCACGAGGAATATGTTGCTAAATCAGACGATACAAATCTAAAATGATTTTGATACACTATCCAAATGTTTCCATATTATGCTTTATAATACTACACACTACACACTCACATTAGTCACATATGTAAGATTTTGCTTGGTTATTCGGGATTTTTGTCTTCTATTCTTCACACTGTTAGGTATGTTTACGCATTGCTAGTTCAGTCCTCTCGACTTATGCTGAGAGTCTGTTTATGGCTTTACATTTTGAATCTGTATTCTCGACTCACGCAATCCTGACGCAGTGAAACAAAAGAAAGTAAAAAGCAGACAACTTTCTCTTCTCATTGTGCGTCGTAGAACTGATCGGGTAATGTAACTACTATTACTAAAATGCTGAAACAAGTCAGCAGTATGATTTGTAAATGTATTTCTTGGAATAAGACGACATTGTAGAACTGAAGAATAGGTGAAATCAGAGATCGTTCAGGTTTTAATACCGATGTATGTATCTTGGTACATCTGATGAACTTTGTAAAAACTTGTATTATCAGAATTATCGCTATTACTATGTATTTGAGCCTTATTGCTATTTGATCCTCCTACCATTGCTGATTCTATTTTTTCTTATCGTTCAAATCGCTGTCTCCGTTTGGTTATCTGTGTTTCGTGTACCAGTCTAGTCGTGTACTTGGGTACATATTACATACACATTAATACACATATATAGAAGTGATTTGACTCGTTAACTTCATGAAAAAAGCTTATCCATACGGTGAAAGACTGTCCGGAAAAGAAGCTCGGATGGATATTAGATAGCCGGATATTCGGAATGTTGTTATTGCTTCCAGGCTTTCAGATTTGAAATAAGAGAAGGGAAAACTTCAACCAGACAGTTTGGTACAGAGGGAAAAACGAGAAGGTTGCTTACTTTTATGAAGAATATTATTATTGGGAGTTGATCTTAAAGCAATATCAAGTAATGCGTTTGAACCATCACAAGCTAGGTAAAATAAAATGCCTCTTTCTCGACTAGAGATGATCCTACTTTGCACGTTCTTTCTATAATGATAAGTGCCTATGTATGTTTATTTGACTGTTCGCTTACTGCATGAAAAAACTATCGCTAAACTATTCGTGAAATGTTCAGGATGAGCTCATAAATGGAGCCATAAAAGTCCATGATGCTTTTGTATCATATTAAGAGGGGGAAAGTTGGAAACAAGAAAATATTTTTTTCTCTACGTCTCTGCCCTTCACATCCTTCCCAGCAGTCAATGTTTGTCCTCATCCCCCAAATAAATATAGTTTGGTTATCTAACCGTCCGACAAAACAAAATGTAAAAGTACGTGTTCTTGTCGTATGTGGAAGTGTTCATACGTCTAATCAAGGATCGCTTACTGCATGAAAAAACTATCACTAAACTATTCCTGAAATGTTCAGGATGAGCTCATAAATGGAGCCATAAAAGTCCATGATGCTTTTGTATCATATTAAGAGGGGGAAAGTTGGAAACAAGAAAATATTTTTTTTCTCTGCGTCTCTGCCCTTCACATCCTTCCCAGCAGTCAATGTTTGTCCTCATCTCCCAAATAAATATAGTTTGGTTATCTAACCGTCCGACAAAACAAAATGTAAAAGTACGTGTTCTTGTCGTATGTGGAAGTGTTCATACGTCTAATCAAGGCTAGCAGCTTATATAATAGTTGAGTAAATCGTTTTCATAAGCAGTTGCAGTTTTTGCTTCCTCCGTCACAATATATACGAGAATTATAAATGCTCGAAGCGTACAAACTTTGCCACTGCTGCTGTTAGTTTATGATATTTATCTGTTTTGTACGTTTTTCTCAAGTGACGCAAGCTAGTTGACATGCAGCTCGCCAGACTTGTATGCTCACAAAACACACTTCGGATGAAACAACAACAGCCGTATAAGGTTTTCCATTGCGCGTGAAAAAGGAGCCCCTACAGGAAAACAATCCAACAAAACAGACATCGGTAGAAGACAAGTCGTCGTCTGATGCAGTGAGCAAGTTGCTTATGAACGTGCAACCGACTTTTTTGAAACATGATTTTTGCATGTTTATAAACGACGAGAGGACGTCCTCTTGTGTAAATGTTACGATGAGAAATACTACAAAGAAACTGAT
>JAAXOA010004244.1:0-10500 GCA_036561885.1 Salina celebensis
TATGTTTGTAACGCCATTACTCTTGCGAGAATGACCAATCTAATACTATGTAATTGAATTATACCTCATTTTTCACGTGTTGTTGTAGCATACAAGTCTGCATGGGACGACGCGCTTTCTCTTTCCATAGTCATGAAGAAAAAGTAGACCAGACAAGTGTTGTGGAGGCGGTGAAACACACTCTGTATTTTTGTGTGTTCTTTCATAAATACATGTAAGGCCGTATTTTGGTTTTACGTGCCATTTACTAAAAACTCTTCCTAAATTGTGGTTTTCAAATAACAAGCTCCAGCCTGCCAACATTTTTGTTGGAAGCCAAATATGGTAAAATATTATGTAAAGGTAGAGTAAGCCAAGAAAGCGGTAACTTTTCTCGAAAGACACAAACACAAACGAAAATATTCCTTTTCTTTTTTACTTTCTCTCTGCGTCTCGCTAGAAGAATGTTCCAACAGTAGAGTGTCATCTTTGAGAGGTATTAATAGACTTGATACCTTTTTTCGAGAAAAGAAAAACTCTGAAAAGAAAAGACTGGAATCTGCCTGGAAGAGATTAATTCAGCAAAATCCCGTTCAATTCATCCATAGAGCGACTTTTGCCACCATTATTTTCACTCGAGTGTAATAAGGGAGTATATGAAATTTATATGAACTGGCTGCGTATTTTTCCCATGTATCCAAAAGATATGCTCGTTTGACTTTATAGCACCAATAGACTATAGATTACACTCCACATTATGATCGCTCGTTTCCTCTATAGTAAGGATTAGCATTCTAGTTTGCGTAGTGATACCAACTCCTTAATTCTGCTTCTTTCTTGGCGAAACTAGAAACAAATATGGGAATGGGGATTGTGTCGGATAGAAAATACATAAGCCCATTTTCATTAGTGAGATGAACTGAGGAAACTGGAAAGTCGTATCAATACGTTCCTGTTATTTTAACCATCTGAAGAGAGAGTATGCAACATATAGACCATACCTAATATCAAAATTAACATTAGACTATAAAAGTAATCTTTGTTCACATTTAGCAGCTCTATATTGTACCCGAGAATACATTACTTACCTCAGCCTAATTTTCATTTTGACCATACTCTAAAACAAAAATGAGAACGTTGTTATGAAACACTACCGCAAGATGAAACCAGTTCGTGCCTTAACGACATCACTTTCTTCATTCCAGCTTTTCTCCCTTTTTGTATTAAAATTCAATGTGCTATGTAACTTTCTCGTGTTGTGTTGACTACTTGGAGAAGATCAAAATACAAAAGCTAAACAAGGTGGATTCTATTTTCTCTGGGAATTACTAAGAATAATATCAGTTTTTAGTATTAGATGCATGCGTTGCGTTTGGTATTAGTATTAGTTTCCCTTCCAATGTACCTTTCGCACATTGTTTTCATACTTATATGTCTAGGCATATATACATATGCTGGAAAATAAAATCTCGTCGAATATTCCCGTAACCATGACATTTTAATGCACATTCATATTTGATTTAGTGTTGAACTACATGAAAATTAATTTGGAAAGCCCAAATAAATATAATCTAACATTTAAGGACTTGCGTTATCGTTATGGTTATGTTATGATAGAATATATTTTGTGTTTTCTCACTACCAACCATACTTTTGTGTATACATGTATATATCTATTTTTGAGGTGAGCCACTAACAAAAATTGCTAACCACGGTGAACTTTAAATTCAAGGAACATCCACGTACAAAAAGATGAAGAACCACCATGTTTCTATCTTGTCTCCTGGGAAAAGCAACATGTGTGGTACAACTTATTATTTTGCGCTTAAATGGTGTTTTCGGTGTGGCCAAGCCTTCCGTTCTTATGACCAGACTTGCGCGTGTACCACACGAAATCGAGCAGTTTCTTATTTCCTTCTCTCTAATATTTCTTCTCTGTTGCCCCTTGATGATTCCAGCCAGAGTAAAAGTAAGAGAAAGCAAGAGCACGAGCATAAAGGGAACATGTCGCTCAGCATGTGTAAAATTCCATAGAATAGTCTACAAGTCATTGTGATAAATGTGTAATGTTTGTGTACTGCATCCACTTCCTGATTCTGCTTGCTTGTTTCATTCTCCACCTTCGCGATAGGTTCACATATTCCCTGACTAAAACGGTTTACTTGTTGAGTAAATAAAAGAGCAGAAACTACCTTGTACAATTTCACATCATCAAAGAGAAAGTCCTTCTGTTGTTGCAAGAGCATTCATGATAAATGTACGTCTTTCATTCATGATTTTATGTATTAATCAGTATAGTAGAATGTCGCGGTATCCAGAGACCAAGACTTAAAGTCTTCAATACCTGACTTCGCACAATTTCTCTTGAAGACAACCAAAAAGGCAGAAGTAAACGATAAACATTGTCTGACTTTAGTTATAGGTTCAACTCGACCTTACCAATTGGAATGAGAAGGAAGTAGTAAAAAAAACAGACTGACAGGCTGACAAATCTCTTGTTAATGCAGATACCGTCTCTATGTGGCCATCTCTCAGTGTGATAAAAATGTTATCAACATGCTCCCTTGAGTAAACAATTCCATCAACAGGAGCCAATCAAATCCAGAAAGAAAGGAGAAAAGACATAAAAAAACGGGAATCCTTCTGGCTACGTCCTAACGCAGTTTACCAACTGCGAAAATAGTATTTTTATTTACCCTTCACAAAATACACAAGAAAACGACTACATTTTATATCATGAAAGAAAAGGAAATTAGATTACAGCCCATGACACTCATCTCGAAACCAACAAACCTTCTTTATTACACAATACGCAATTAAGGATTGTGTACACACATTCCCTATGTTTGTTTCCTCATTTTCTTTAATAATACTCAGTCTTTCTTTTAAGAACCTCAAGAAACCAAGATAAAAGTTGTGTTTGCGTATGTCTTAAGAGTAACTAAGAACTGACAAGAGAAAGTGATCGCAAATAAAGTCAAAGAAAATCACGACTACAAAATTTTTCCTTTGCTGTTACATACCACGATTTTTTTCTCTGTTCACAACACTTAACAAAAAATCTTACTGCAAGGCATAAAAAATAATCTTTATTCCACCGATAGTCATAAAGCAAACTCCAGAAAAACTTTCTCTTTCAAGTTTGTTTCTTCCAGGGCTGGAAAATGTGCTGTTGCTTCTGAAATCTGTATGACGATCAGTGCATATCACAGAATAACGTTCAGTTCACTGCCCGATAAAACTTGTTACAAAACCATAGACATTTTACAGCTCTGTAGTCTACGCAACAGGTTTGGCTCCTCTTCACTTCATGGGTATAGTTTGCTGTTCCTCCCAGCTCCTCCTTTTGCCAGTGAACCGTTCACTGGGAATGGAGACGATATCAGCTAGTATGAAACAAAAATACATTGTTATGGCACTATCAAGCAGCCGTCTTGAAATCATGTTTTGCCAGACTCTACGTGATAATTATCAGCCTAAAGAAAGTTTTTTTTTCATCCCACACAATGTTTTCTTCGCGATCTGATACAAAGCAGAAGCAAAATGTACATAGTACAAAAAAGTTATACGCCTTGTGTACTGTAGTAGAGTGTGAGTGTACACTATATGCTATAAAGAAAAGTTTTCAGACTGTAACAATTTTACACTAGGCGCGTCAGTATCAATATCGATGAAGTTAAATGCAATAGACCAGTTGGCACTTCGGAGAAAACTTTATTTGCTCTACAAGTTCCTGTATCGTCATTCTTGAGAATAACGGTTTATTAGGGAAATGGATAGTTCAGGAAGAGATTGGCTGGGCATTTCTTTACTTTGACTGGCGTCTATTTGTTTACCGCCCACACTGGCTAAAAGGTGATTGATCTATCTTGAAAATTAGTCAACAAAACAGCCACATGTTCATAATTGTATTCCTTTACCACATGCAATTTTACATGTTCTGTATTTGTTATGGATCACCTTAGATCACGATCACAAATAATTTACATTGTTTTACAACGTAATTTTGTGACAATGCCCACCTTCAGAATCTGGACGATTTTTTATATTTTCAGCGAACACTTAATTCCATAAAATTCTGAGTATCTTTGTCTCAAGAGTTCCCAACAAAATTTTCCCTAACTTGATGAAGGTTGATTGCACATGCATGAAGTGAAAGTAGGAAAAGGCTGATCCAACGAAACGAATAGGATTTGCACAGTTCTGTCTGACGTTCTGAATAACATGGAACGCTCTGGTGAGAATTCCTACAAACATTTTCTGTTTCATTCCAGCAATAAAATTATGTTGCCCTGCATCACTCCAACTTTCATGGAGACACAAAAGTTTTATGAGGGAAAAGTGAAAGGAAGCGAGAAAAAAAACTTACTAGTATTTTCTGTAGACATTTCTTGATTGTAATAATAACACACATACCTAGTTGATGTGTACACACTCTGATGTTGAATGCTCCAACCAACCACCCGGGTGGAAAAGTTTATAATATACAAAATGTTTGGTTTAGCGAGCAAGCAGCATATGCCCGGGTAGTCATCAACAGCTCCATAATTTTGCGTCAGTGCCCGAACAGCATCTTCAGAACGGATACGGGAATTTTGATAGAGATATGATATAATTTTGTACAACACTGATTGGCCAAAGGAGAATTTGTAAAAGTTCATTTTACTCGGAAGGAAAACATATTGAAACAGGGTTATTTTGATTATACACATGGCTGCAAAAGTTGTTGAGAGCATATTTTAAAAAACTCTCGTCAAGAGTTTTGTTTGCTCCCACTTCACTGTTGTACGCACGTTGTGCAAGTTTTGAGCCTTTACAAATTCGATACAAAATGGAAGACCAAACTTTTTTCCCCTTTTTTGCAACATCATATGCCCAAGTACAAACAAAAATCAATTTTCGTGTTTTAGTAATCAAAATCTATTAAATTTTGTAGAAACACTTTGTGTAGAGAGTTTGTTCAATTTTACTTCGTACGATTTTATACTATGCAGCCACTTCGGCGAAAAGGGAACAAGTTTTTTAGTATGTATGTTTGCTCGCGGTGGAGAATGGGAAACCAGAAAAGTTTTTCGTGTTTCTTTTATAATAGCTGAAGGATTCAGGGAACTTGGTACATACTCGGCAGAATCACAAGTTTTACATAACACTTTCCTTTCATCCACACAAGCTAATGTATGTACACCATTTAAAATTGGACTGCATCACAGACGTATAAACAACTCGGTTTAATTTAGTAAGACATTATATATCATTACATAAAAACGTATTATGCTTTAGATATAAAGTATGAAAATCTTCGTTTGCTCAGTTCATGCCACATGAATTGTCATTATGGTGTATTTCCAAATTAACTACAAAACCAAGAACTTTTTTTCTTTTTCAATTAGCAACATGTTACTTACGAATACTCACATTGATTCAAAAGTACATACACTATGGTGTATTTCCAAATTAACTACAAAACCAAGAACTTTTTTTCTTTTTCAATTAGCAACATGTTACTTACGAATACTCACATTGATTCAAAAGTACATTATACAATTTCTTTATGCTCAGAATAAAGAATTCTTATGAAAAACCGCAAAAAGAGGATTTTTATTCTTATTTTTTACAAGTCATCCTTGGAATGAGAAATTATTAGTAAAAATGGAATCAATTCTAGAACACAATGGAGAAACCCGTTCCATTCGTTGTTCCATCATCTTAACCAGAAAATTAAGCGTTGTCGGAACACTATAAAAAAAATTGGGACTATTAGAGAGGAATATGATTGTAGTTTCTATTTGATTGTAGAAGGTCGTCTGGCTTTTCTGTTTTTATTATAAAATTTTTGAGGAATCTCTCGAACCCAAGACTGCGTTGTGTGTTTTCCGGAAAGTAGAATATGATTGAAGTTTCTGTTTGATTGTAGAAGGTCGTCTGGCTTTTCTGTTTTTATTATAAAATTTTTGAGGAATCTCTCGAACCCAAGACTGCGTTGTGTGTTTTCCGGAAAGTTAAGTAAAAGCGGGAGAAACCTTACACGCATTCATCTGGTTTTTGAGAAAGAAAGTCGTGAAAATAGACAGCCAGCAGGAGTGCGAGACAAGCGGAAAAAGGAAAAAAAGAAGGTGAATTGGATTCCATTGGTAGCTGTTATTGTGAGTGCACTTATGATCATGCGGAGTTCTATAGTACAAAAGAATGCTGAGTAGTTTTTCCTTCAGATTTCCCAGTTAACTGAAGATACGTTAAAGTTTATAGAAAAGTTACGTTTCCATTTCATAACTTTAGGCTTGATATAAATAGTTTATACATAATACATACGGGAAATATGCTACCCTTATACTTTTTTGGGCAATAGAGTGAAAGCAATACAAAGACATAAGACGGAAGTGGGCTTACGTTCATAAAATGACTGAAAATGTACACAGGAAGCATGCTGCTCTTTATTACATTTTTACCGGAACGTTACGGTGGTAAAAAAATCTTTATTTTTTCTCTTGCCGCAAGCCCACTCAAATAATATGTATACGCATTTATCATGAGAAGAGAAAGTCAGGGTAATGACGGAAACGAAAAAGTGTACGCGGAGCATTACCAGGTTGACATGCTCATAGATATTTTTTTTATTTCGCTTCTATATCAAACAAAGGCAACGGATACAATGCTTTTGATACATGTACTATGAAGCCTATTAAGTTAAATAGGGTTTTGTACAAAAATGTGCAGCAAGCGGACTTTGTTTACTATCAACTATGTAGCAAGTTCAATTTATGACGTTATTACAAAAACATGTTTGCACATTTCAACAGGATGAAGTTCGCGAATCGCCGAAATAGATTTTCACAATGCTTAAAATGAATGTTATACTATTAGTGGAATGTATGTAATCATTCTCATGTCCGCTGATGTTAAATTTTCCAGGAAAAGGTTTAGTATTTTAGCACTTTAAATATGGTCCAGTGTAACGAGATCATCCTTAGCAGTCTTTCGACTGTTTCCTTTTTATTGCTTTTCTTTTTTTTTACACTTCCATCATAAGGTTTTCCGTGCAAAGGGCAAATACAATACTTTTCAGCTTAAGTGAAAATGATTCAGGAACAGTTCAATTTTATATATATAGTACATCTACTCTGAAATGGTCTTTTTCTGGCTTTACTATTGTGAATACAGATTTTGACTAACTGTTTAAAACAGTGATTGCTACAATATCATTACAATTTGAAATTGTAATTAAATTGATTCATGCGTCAGGTAAAATTTCGTGAAATAATGCCTTTTACTACACCGCAGTATTTTCACAGAATCTTGGAAATCTTACTTACATTTAGATGTAGATATATAGAGAGGAATAGCAAGAGAGTTTGTTGCATAATCATTGTGCGGCGTAGCCTGCAACTATTTTTACTACAGACATTATATAAATCATCGAATCCTATTTCACTCAAAATGTTTACTTTCGTCCTACAAAAGAGATTTCCAGAAAATGATACTATATACAATTTCTAACAAAATGTACTTGTACGTATATCACAAACCTTTGAGTAATGCGATCTTCAATTGTTGTATTTATAGGAACCGGTGAACCTCAACCATTTGCTTTCTACAAAAGAAAAAAAAACACAATTCTATTTTTGTATGTAACAGCAAACAAAATGAAGCAAAAACGCATGAGACCATCACTTCCATTGACCTCTCAGAGGAATAACTACTATACGTCGACTATGTATTTCCAATACATCAAAAAGCCTCTCTTTCAACGGTATTTTGCAAAGATGTTACGAGAAAACAGGCATACTAGGTTAGAGAATATTACGTTATGACTTGTTGGTTGGACGTTACTGACCTGTCGATCTTGCTTCCCACTCTTCGATCGAAGAGTGAAAAAATACATAGTTTTTTTTATACTACTACACAGTAAGTAGAAAGTAAGAATGATGTATTGAAGATGTAGAAGGCTTGAACGATTCAGTATGAACCTACAACAAAAATCATGCGTAGATGCCAAATTCAATGGAATGAAATTTTTAAGGTTTGTTGTATGAGGAAGCATCCACCAAACATGCCGAATGCTGACATTCATGGTTTCGGTTTCATGCATATGGTGTAAGCAACTTTAGCAATAATGCAACAACATTAATATATAATCAGCGTACGGAAAAGTATGTCAATCGAATACAGTGCTAATGTTCACACGTTCAATATAATATAGAGAAAGTTGGTTGGTTCGCCAAAGTCGATTACATCCTATCCCATCAATGAATAATTGAATTTGTCGTGCCTTTTGATCTTGTTAAACATTGTGATAGGTCAAAGCGAGCAAGTTAGAGCACTATTCTTTAAAAATTAACGAACATTGTGGAACACAGCAGTAACAGAAAAGAGAATGAGCTTTCTGATCAAACGTCCCGAAACTTGGTTCATCAAACATTGGCACTACACACACCACAACCGCAGTCTTAACACTCTCAAAGCAACTGAGACTAATGAAAAGTTATTGTGTGGATTTTGTCGCAGTCGATGAAATCACATAATATTATTCATGTTTTATCAGTTGAGTGACTACACTCTAAATTTGTTCGGGTTGATTTCCATGGTTTTTGCTACGGCTGACTGGCTAAGTACTCAATAGGCACCAGAGTTTAATAACCGCAGCGTTTAAAAACTTTGTAAGATTTATATACATGCATAGTTCAGATAACTTTGTGTTAATTAAAACAATATACATTCGCGGTCCCCACTCCCTACATTACTCTCTGAAACTTTTCCTTTGAATTTGCTTTAAATTAATTTTAGGTGCAAGGCTTCATAGCCTCAATAGCAATCAACTTGTAACCTTCTCTCTTATACTTATTAGAACATTACATCATACTTAGATTAGTTAGGTTTCTCAACATAGAAAATGCTTAAAACTGCAATATTTGTAGAATGGACATTTCATGTATGTAGTTCTTAATGTGGCAGCCGTCTTTATCAAATATATGTCAAACATGCATGGCGAGTGGAAAGACTATCTTACTGATGAATGACACAGTCTCCCGATCTTTCCGCACATTTTCGAGCCGTTGTTGTGTTACTGTTGGCCAAACTTTTAGGTAGATCCATCCAAACAATATGAGCTTCTGCAAAAGGTAACTGTGGACAAGTTGGTGTTTTGTACATTATTCATCGGCTTAAATACTCGCCCAGTCTGAGACGAAGAACGACTGTTACAAGTTACAAATACTCAAGCTAAACATCAACCTTTCTGGTTGCTGGTTCTATTCTTCAAAAAAGCACTCATCGCTTCAAAGGAGTGTATACAATGGAGATTTATCATCATTGTCTGGCATCATACGTCATTGTCATGAGAGGTTTCGTTTTGCTACTATTTTCGTCGTTGTACCTTGGTGAAAGCAGTTGATGCTGGTAGTCAAATTGTACGAACAAAACTTGCTCCAGCTTTCTCTCGGCTAAGATCGATTATTCATGGGAAGGCCAACAATAGCAGGGAGGGAGACTATAGAAATAATACGGTACAGGAACAAGCAAAGAGGAAAGGGTACACTGCGAGGAGAAAAGTACTAAAAGTAGTACTCAGGTTGTTTACCTTGCGTAACATCATCTAAATATCTCTCTAGTTTTTCATTAACCTATTAAATAATAAAGTAAGAAACAGAATGATTGTATCAACATTCAGCAAAATAGAATTACTTGGTAAAAACATGCTTTCACTTATAGGAAAGTTTTGGCATTGACTGAAGAAATGTTTTTGTTATGTTGTTTTGTTTGTAATGCATACAAATGAAGTATGTATAAGAATGACATAACTGTCCACTATTTCCTTTCCAATTCTCTCTCATTTCCGCTCACGCCATCATTCATATTTTTTTTCTTTTTGAGGATCATCGTGAGGACAAAAAGCGGATGTCAGTCGGCACGCACACCTGTTTGCTTTCTCACACGTACATTTTTTCCAATACACATGATAGGTATTACGTGCCTCTAACAAAAGAATGAAGGAGCTCCAAGGAAGTGTTCTATGACAGTTTCACGAAAACATACAATAACTGAGAGTACACTAAAAGCAATTTGAATTCAAAAGTTTATTCATATGACGTAAATTGAGTGCCGATAAGCATGGAACGCCAATTTTCACAAACAAAATGTCGAACATAAAGATAGACACATTTTTACATTCATGCTAAATTGGTACAAATACAGAAATTATTAACGCTGAAAGAATCTTGTAGCGACAATTGCAAATTATTATAGGTTTGTTTTATGACAAATTTTGCGTGGCGAGGTATGTTCTTATTTTAGGGTAGACGTATTTGTATTTTCGTGTCCCTCTTTGTTGAATAAAGAAAATTTCAATGCTCTTTGGTGCGAAATTAACTCTTAATTGAGACTAGTCTGAGGTTTCCATAGATTTTTGATTAAGTCCTTTCTGGCAAGGTAAAAAAGGCGAAATTTCCGACTGGACTTTAGCAACGACCAAGTTACCCCACGAGTAACCAAAATGTATAAAACTTGTGTCGCAGTGTGATTTTTTTG
>JAAXOA010004245.1:0-10494 GCA_036561885.1 Salina celebensis
ATAAGCAAGTACCTAGCTGAATGTGGTCTCTCTATACTACCTTTATTGGATAAGTTGTTTGAAAATGTGGGCATGTTAAGACTTTCCTGACAACAAGACGAACGACATGCAATGAAGCTTATCTTGTTTCGGCTTCTCTCAAACATAAAAACACGGTAAGAACAAGAACAACGTAACGAAAAAATATATAAACGTAAAACTTCCTTTTAGGGCCAGGCTATAATGGTCAATTTGTGCAAATACGATTTTCAGCTAGCTATGAAAGAAAACATGCTAAAATTGCATGTAAATATTGGCTTCAAACTGCAAATGCACGTAACAAGTTATTCATATAATGCGTCAATGGAGGTAGGCTATAAAAGGAGACTGGCCATATTAACAAACTATCCATGGCCCGGACTATTCAAGATTACTTTTGTAAAATTACATTAAACCAGCGAGTTTACGTAAACTGTTGTTCAAATGATGCCGCAATAGAGGTAGGCTATATGAAAGTGTGGCCATAACTTCTTATCCTTACCCAGGACCATGACAAGTTTGCTAAATTTGCAATATTTTACTGAATTCATTTTGTCAAAAAAAAAACCTTTCCGTTGCATATTGTATGAAACAGGTTGAGGTTGAATCCGTACAGCATTATTAAATATGTCTAAATGCAATTTTTATAGGTGGACTAAAATCAGAGGTTTCACGGTATTTTGTTGTTTTGTCCAAAGTCTACATAGGCATCTTCGACAGAGCTTCTTTAACATGACCATATGAAATGCGAGTTTGGAGTTAGTAAAAAAGAAACGAGACCGAAAGGATGATGAGTTGAAATATAAAAGCTAAAAAAGGGTCTTCAATGATATTCTTCTTTCTTTTTCTCTCGGTCATATTTTCAAACTTGGAGTGCACATGTTACACATATTTCAAGATTAATATAAACCTATTGCACGTACAATGTCTACTTGAAACTAGTAAAGAAGTTATGATGTTTATGAATTTTTTTTTTCATGGTTGTTTTGAACCAAGCGAAATAATAGGATAAGGAAATAAAAAAAGGTTTTCGTTGGAGTATTTCTCGTAATAATTTTACAATTCACCTTTTTCTCCAGTTTTCTTTTTCCACGTAATATTTACCTTATTATAGTGGATCCTCTTGAATGATGATGATTTTTAACTTTTTTTGATGGCTGTGTTTATGATGATGATATAGTCCACTTCCACCAAATTCATGAGAGGACTTGAATTGTAATTTGGTGAAAAACGGGCCTGAAATACTCTACTACAAGGGCTGAACTTTTTCTACTAAATTCTTCAGCAATCATATATTTTGGCTTTCTTCAAGGATTCTTGTAACCCTTAACATGAAAACACAGCGGGACAGTGCATAGATCTACACGGACCGAAAAGAGAAAAAAAACATAGGGAAAAATGTACCCTGTGATCTAAAAAATGAAAAATTGTTATTACAAGGAAGAACCAGGGAGAGAGCATATATTTGACTCAGAACTCTTTTAAGTTTGGTCAATAAAAAAGGTAAATCATTTCAGCATACAAAAATAACTGCTGGAAGCGAGCGGATAAAAATCAGATTTTTGGAGCTTGCAGGGATACGATGTGTTTATATGAAATGTGGTTATCTGTTAAAGATAAACAATGTACACATCCTTGATAAAAAAAACATAAGGATTACAAGCTCACATTCATAAATTTAATTTTACCAAGAGGCACGGACAAAATATAATATGATGAGGTTATCTTGACTGGAGTGGGAGAGATATAGGTTAAGGAGTTAAATCAAATTCAGCATGTAAAAAAAATAGATAGTGCAACGTGAGCAGTAAAAAATCCGTTTTTATCGAGCATATTTTAGGCTGTGCTGTGATTGAGGTAAAAATTTTGTTAGGTTTTGTTCTGATAAGAATTATGGTTCCAGGAAAATTATTTTGTTGTTTGAGCAAGGATGGTATTCATATGGAAAAAATGACAATAATTTTATTCTGCATTTTGATGAGGCAGTTTATGCGATAAAAGAAATGATTGGCAGTTGGGGCAAGTTGAGAGGATATGCAAATGAAAATGAATTGCAAGAAAGATGTTTGGGAAAAATGATACAGAAACACAGAAGTGATTGATATTTATTGGAATGATTATTAAGAAAATTGATCCAATTACAAGATTTTCAGTCGTTTCTCATGATAATGAAGATGAAGTATTTTTATTTGTCTAGTCGCCTGAAATATGAGCGGGTTTAAACGAGATGGAAAGTTATATTTTGTATTGAATTTAGCAAAAAAAAGCACGGGATCAAAGGTAGAAAGCTGTCTTTCAAGTTTTATAAGTTGTATTCAAGGGTAAGTTGAAAATATCAAGTTAAATTGGAAGAAATTGCAATAAAAACCGATGAATGTTAATAAGCAAAATGATACGTTGCAATGCAGAGGCATACATTAAAGAGATGGGCTGCAATTAGCATTAATTTGGATCTAACACGCAAACGAAGCTCTCAAAATACATTTTTTAACCATCCGTTTAGATATTGTGCAGTAAATCCATCTACGTAAAAATTATAAACAAATTATCGGTTTTAATGGAAATCTATCAATCAGTTATAATTGATACTGTTAAAACTACGTATGGCTACGCTTTAGGTTCATTATTATATGCACACGACAATTAAACCTCATTATAATTTTTATGAGATGAACTTAGAGTTGAGATAACAAAAATATATGTAAATATTATGATTTCCTTTAAGTAATTGGCTGAATTTAGGCTGTAATGGGATATAGAATGGTACGTCAAATATTTGAGTTTAAAATGCAAACATGATTGAAAAAAGCGGATGAGATTTTGTCATTCCTTTTTAAAATGTAGAGATATTAATACATTCCAAGTTTAAAGAGAAACCCAAAACCATTTCGGCATGCAACATTCAGAAGAATCCCATTAAATGCGTGTGTAAACAGCGCTTTGCATTCATACTGTCGGCATTGTCATAGTCGTCGCCAATAGTAAAACTGATGATGATTTGACGTGACCATGCGACTGGAGCCAACAAGCAAAGTCACTCGGAAAGAGACCTAGTCAAGTGGATCGTCGGTGGAGGAATGATGAGCAGAAAAAAAGATCATTTCTTGAATAAACATGGAGCAAAATGCGTAATAGATATAAACATGAACCATGACCACTTATGAAGGCATACCGAAAAGAGAGTGCGTAAAGGGCAAAAAAGATATAAAAGTACATTAGATGCTGTAACTCATCTTTCCACATAAAATGTCACTCTGACAAAGATGACGTGTTCGTAAATTGGAAGGGATTGAAATTTGACGAGCGAAAAAACAGGTAAAAGACTGTGCGATATTGTTTGTTCCATATCTGTATCCGTTTGAGGGTTACAAACCGAAGAAAATTTGATTCTGTATGACACATTGACACATGAAAGTACTACCTTTTGTTGGGTAAGTCAGGTAAAAAGAACCGGATAAAAATTTCTTTTTCTGGGTTAGACTTCACCTAGACTGATTCACCTAAGGAGACTTTTTGGAGAAAACAGACAGAAAACTA
Source organism: Salina celebensis (assembly GCA_036561885.1). Lineage (NCBI taxonomy): Eukaryota > Metazoa > Arthropoda > Collembola > Entomobryomorpha > Paronellidae > Salina > Salina celebensis. The sequence goes on from JAAXOA010004245.1 coordinate 3,556, forward strand.
AGAATTGTATTATCGTCGGTTTTAATAAAAATATACGCCAGGGCACGAGGTCTCTGGGCTCCAAAACGGTTGATGAATATTAGAACAGTTTCTAGCTGTTTTCTACTGTGACTGTTACTCGAGGGGGCCTCGATGCTGGATTGGTACCCCATTAGAAGTTGGTGACAGGCACGGTACCACTGGAGAGTATGGCGAGACGATTTCAATACATAGGAACGCATAGTAAAAGAAAGTTCAGAGATAAAACGATTCACGTTTTGATATTTAATGAACGTCATGAAACTTGAATATTTCCTTCAAATACATCGATTGGCAATATGGCTCTCAATTGGCAATACATCAATCTCTTGGCTCTTATCTTTACAGACTTCTAAAGGAAATGTCTAACAATTGACTAACATTATTATCATCAAAATATAGTACATTAAGATGTGAAACTGGTATACAACCAAAATTGTTACACAACAGAGATTTGATTCGGATCCCAATATGGATTATGGATACACTTCGTACTAGTTCATACACTACACTATTCAACTTAGTAAAGTTTGGCTACGAACAGCCATACCTTAACCCTCTGGAGCACGAAATCATTCTGGAACTGGAATTCCATCTAGTTTTCGCAACTAAAACTCGCAACGCCCGATTACCAGAGCCTTTAACGATTTTCATGCAAGAAAGATATTTTAAACCAAGAGGTCATTTCATCTGTTTTATTTCCAGTATGTAGCCAATTACATCAATTACATGTAATGTAGTCAAGAATTTCGAACTTGAAACATGGTTCATAGCTTCTTTCACCGGTTAATTAAGTTTCATGCAAGTAAGATATTTTAAACCAAGAGGTCATTTCATCTGTTTTATTTCCAGTATGTAGCCAATTACATCAATTACATGTAATGTAGTCAAGAATTTCGAACTTGAAACATGGTTCATAGTTTCTTTCACCGGTTAATTGGACGTACAAATTGGAATAGAAGGTCAATTAAAAATCATTCGCTTCCTACAATCACACATTACACAAAATCCAAACTATATAACTTAATATAAGTTACAATAACAAACTAGTAAAAAGGGACAAGGGACCCTAACCCTACACGCGACCTACTGATAAATATCGCTGTGATAAAATAAACCTAAGTAGACGGAACACCACAATTCATTCAACTAAGTACAACATTATTGAAACTAGTTCTGCAACACATCTTTTGTTTCATGNCATTATTGAAACTAGTTCTGCAACACAGCTTTTGTTTCATGCTGACATAAGTTTCAAACACTCCTGTTCCTGGCTGACAGGTTTAGAAGCGTTCACTTGTTCTAAACATTGTTTCCAAGAATGATCCATTTTCTGGAATTCTTCTTCAAGTTGCTTGATTTTTATGTCACGCTGGAACAGCAATATTTCCCGAACTCGATTTATACTCTTCACTGTATTTATTTCCTCTGACACTTCTTGATCAATGCGCTCCTGCTCCTTTTCTTTCAGTGCTTCAGCCATCAATTCAGCTTTCTTCAAATTGTCAACATTGGTTGCAGTTCCATCACTCGCAACAATCATATCATGTATGAATATTTGCGCCTTTTCCTTCAAATCAAGTAATGCTTCGCCTTGTTGGATTATCTCCTCATTTAGTATCTCTTTCTCCGCCCGGCTAGTCTGCCTCATTTCTTTTATCTCTTGAATAGAATTCTTGAGTGATAACAGCTCCTGGTCCACTGGGTCGCCTTTAATACCATCTTCCGAATATCGCCAGGAAATATCTCTAAGGAAAGTCGTTACGGGGTCCGTATCATCAGGATCAAGGGAATGCTGGTTTGAACAATAATACCTTATTGGTTCTTCAAGTTTTTCTTTCACTATTGGAGGTGGTGGAGGCTGGTTTTCGGCTTGAGTCTTATTCCATCTTCCACGTCCTCGGCCACGCGGTGCAGACGCCATTCTTCCTGTGGCGGAAAACAAAAACAAGTTATTAAGTAACATTTCAGTTTTGGCTCAAGCAATTCATACAATACAATAAAAGTGAAAAATTCAAAACTCACTTGGTAAAACAGTTATGGCGGAGAAAATGTTCCTTTTAACGATGTGGTGACACGTTGGACACCGTGACACAGAACTAATGATTACTCACAGAATAGAAAGGCTTGTAGGCCGTAGGCCTACTGAAGTTAACCTTTCTGGTCTGTGATGATTACTCAGGGTCTAACCTAACGGTTAACGTGAAGGCGTTTCTGAGGTATCAGCTCCAGCTCCACACGCATTCAACTACTGATTGGGACGGGACCTCCTGTTCTGTGTCTGTAGAAATGTCAGCCTCGTGGAAACCAAAAAGTTTTAACTATCGGTCGGCTCTTCAGTTGATGCAGAACCTTTTGGTGTTGATTGTTGACGGGAACTTTAACGATAACTCTAACCAGACCCACTAGTTGATCTAAAGCGGGTGGCCTAGCTGCCCAGCTAATTCAGTTCCTTACCTTACTGCAACTGACTTTGTTAAAATATTTCCTTTTTACACAAGCGCATATGAGAGCCGTCTGCTCCGCGCAGCTCACATAAACATCAACGTTCCCTGTTCCATTCCAATTTCAAATTTGCATTGGTACTTGTTTACGACATGGAAGTACTCAAATCTTGGATGGGAGTCGTTGTATGAATAATCAAACATCCTTGTTTAGTTTGCATAAAAAACTCAATTTTCTCAAAACCTCAAGTCTGCCTGTTGTTTTTGGAGTGACTGACTAAAGTTTATTACCGAAAAATGGAAATAATACATTTATGAAAATCTCTGATTCGAATTCAACCGTTCATTAGCAAAACATGCAAAAAAATGAACAAAAATGGAGAATGAAAGTTTGGGGTGAAAAGCTAAAAGCATACAAAACAACACGTTCGTCAAAACAGATGTTTTTAGATACACGCATACTGCTGCTGGCCCGGTATCATGGATTTTATCGGCACAATTCATTGAAAGTAGGTTCAAAATTGTTTAATTTAATTACGCCTGTAAACACAATGGGTAATTCTGAAGCGAAACCAGTTCCAGAAGAAGAAAGCAAATATGTTAAACAAATCTTAGAAGCTCGGGAGAAGCTAACAGGATGGGAACGTGTGAAATTGATATTCTCCACGGAAGAGTAAAAAGACAAAAACTATGATCATTTTGTAACTCTATTGGCATTGGCACCTGAATTGTTAATTTTTCTTTGATTTAGTGAATTGGGAGGATGGTCGCCAGAACTAGAGCGGATTTTCCATACAATGTGCTTTTCTATGGTGGTTGGGGGTCTTTTTGGAGCCATTGGCAGAGGGAGGATTGCTCACATGAACTTTATAAAGAGTAACGCTCATCAAGCGTTTGAAACGCCACTAACAGCCAAGGTACAATTAAGAAATGCACTTTAATCAGAATTGAATATCCACAACAATCTGTATTTCAATTAAAGCGAAAGTTACAAGATACCGTGACGCTTGGAATGGGTGCTGGGGCATGGAGAATAGGATGGAGGGTGACATTGTTTACAACCACATACATGTAAAAAAAACTACATACTACTATATTGAAGATTGAAACTTCATTTTAATCATAAATCCTGAAAGCACTTAAGTTTTGGTTCTAATTTACAGGACAGTTGCAACTGTTGTGTCTACATATCGTGGTAAAATGGGTATGCTAGACCAAGTCGCTGGAGCAGGTGTGGCCGGTTTCATATACAAGTTGCCACACGGACCTAAAGCACAAATCGCTGGGGGTACAATAGGCAGTCTTCTTGGTCTCTCGGCTGGAATTATAACTTTAGGAATAACTAAACTAACTGGGGAAACAATTGACAGTGCAAACCTGAAGTACTTTCAGCACATGGCAAAAAAGGAGTCGAAAGCAGCAGCTATGGACGAGAAAAGCAAAGAGAAACTTACGTAAAATCGATAGCCCCTTAATGCTAGATCCCTCATCAGAAGAAAAAGTTGAATTTGACAATTTGACGAGATACCATGATCATTTGATCAGTCTTTTGGACAAGGATAAAGAAGAAAGCAAAGAGACTTCAGTGAAAGTGGATAGTTCGGCTAGTCAAAGTGAAACCCCTTTAAAATCAGTTTCAAATAGTTCAAGTAGTTCAAATATTGTTAAAGAATCAGTTAAAACAGTGTTAAAAACGTAGACTTTATTGTTACGATGTTTAGGCTCAACATTGCGTAAATAAATAGTAAAGTTGTAATATTGTGCTGTTCAACCGGTGATTTTGCAATATTGCAACATAAAACAACCGTTTTAAATAAATTATTGTTGATTTTCCTGTCGAAAGACTATTTTTAGACCTGCAATTTTGTAGTATCTTTTCTGTTTACAAAGCGCTTAGGACATAAATAGTAATATATCAAGATTTACATGAGGATCAACAACTTGGGCTATTTTAAGTACTTCCAACTAGACAAGAATGAGTTTTCTCTGTACTTTCTCGGAAGACTGGTAAAAGTAACTCTATATTATGCCTCTATTGCACCCATATCGTTGTAATATTCTTCGTTTATTCAGCACCCGTAGATTCCTTGTTTTTTGTCAATCGCTTTGCACCTCGATTTGGAGGTCCTTTTGGTTTTGCAAACAACGGTCGATGCAAACTGTTCGTTGGGTGTATTTCTTCCATGAGGAACGCCTCTGTTAGCTCACTTCCCGTATCGATTTCAATCTAACAAAACAATCCACCATCATCGTAAATATCAGTTATTGCAAACTTAATCTCCCAATTTCTTTTAAAAAACATCTTACTCGTTTTTCCATAACTAGACCTAATTGGCTCTCAAGGGCTGCGAGGAGTGGTGCCTTACAACTTGAGTACAACATTCTCTCTTTGATTGTGCAGTCATAACCCGGCATGGAATAAATGAACACTGATAGAAGAAAATTACAGCTTTTATGACCCAGTTCAGGTTCAAATTAACGAAAGATTAAGGTGTTCAATAAGCCAACCTAAACTCTCAATGTAGTCCCCTTCATGAGTGTGAGGAAAGTTGAACAAATGGTATCGCGCATTCTTTTCTGGACACCGTTTTGGAAGGTCTTGGACTGTGGTGTCTGCTGTACTCGCCAAGTCGATTACTTCATCATTGATTTCTAGATTTAAATTAAAAAGAGGTTCTACCATAAAATGTTTTACTGTCACAAGTCATGGAGAAAGTTTTGCGAGAAAAGTTAACGCATCACATACCAATCTTTAACTGAACATAATTGAGCTGCTTATTTCGGAACTTTTCAAGGGCCGTGTATGCATTCGTAGTGAGCGGAAACAGGACCCCTTGAAGAGTTTGATGTTTCGTGTCAATTCCTATTTCAGAGTGAACCTCTGTCCGTTTGATTTCAAGCGAGTTCTTCCTCGGCCATGGTAAGAGGGACAGGAGCGTCACGGTTCTTTTTAATTTTTTGGTAACCAGCCCAGGTAGCTTCATCCTATACGGGAAAACAAATACAATTTTAGCTACAACGTATAAAAATCTAAAGTTATTGAATAATATCTGGATTTTTGCGGGGAAAAACAGAATACCTTTTGAGTTGCAAATACTTCTTCTTTAATTTGAGCAGCACCGAATTCGGTTTTTAATGTGGCCTTAGTGGAGGCGTACAACATTTTTTGTCTAACAGGACTATTATACGGGAGACCACGTGAACAAGAGCCATGTATATCCAGCATTGTCTTTCTCATCAAGTCTGTATGGTACATCAAAGGTACATACACCATATTAAAAACTGTAATAAATTGTTGCTTGAACCGAAAGCATAAACCATTTTAATAAATAACATACCTAAATAGAATATAACACGGTTGATCTTCTTCCAGCAAAGGTAAGATAACTTCTTCGTAGTCCTTTTCCCATGATGAGTTATTAGGCCCTGAGTACTCTGACAATGACAGCTCCTCTAAAATAATACAAATCTCTCCGTTAGTTTTGCCCTCTTTATAAAGAAAGTTGCAGAATCCTGTTATATTTTGTGACTTATGTTTATGTATGTACCATTTTCTATACTAATTTTTACGGCTCGCACATTACCATCCCTGCAACGCCCAAAGAATGAGCGAAGCTCGTCGTTGGCTGTAATGGAGAGAGACAAATTGAAACAAGACCAAAATTAACGTTTTAAAGATGTTTTATAAATCTGAAATCACTTTTCAGTTGTTTAGTATTTTTTTGTATCAAATGCGTACCTCTTATTCCAGTTTGGTGGGACATTATCCAAGATGAAAGGAACTATTTTTGCGTGTAGTACTAAATTTCACTTTTATGGAGTCACTCACAATTTCCGGAAAAAATATTTGAAATCGACATTCAAAGTTTGAAAATACAACCACTTGTTTATGTAGTCATACTTTTTTATGGATGAATCATGTGTTTTATGAGTGAATCTTATAAAAACTGTTTTGCTTTCGTATTCTACACATCATTGCAAAAAAACCGCATCAACACCAAAACAATTTACTTTTGACAGCCAGGATTAGGGATAGTTTTTGGTTAACAAATATGGGCATGTCTACGATAAAAACAGGAAGGCTTTCCTGCAGATATATTCCTCTTAACAGAGTACTCGCACATGCAACATTTTCAGCATGAGAGTAAATAGAGCCCCATATCGTCATATCCAATCGAGGAAAATAATACTACTCTACACATAAAGTTTTCATATGCAATAGCAATAGGTGTGTGCGTGCATCCATTAGATTTATAATGCCTACTAAAACTACAATGCTTTACTTTGTTGTGACGATTCCATAAAAAAACATTACGCCCTGAAGACAAAAAAATCACATAACATGCGCTTTTAACTTATCAGCATCGTTTTTGCGTCAATGCCATATCAAAGTAAAATGATGCACCGTTTCAAAATCACCATGCAATTGCAAACATTGCTAATGTTATTTTATGTTTGTAACCGTTGCAAAAAACTT
>JAAXOA010004246.1:0-10494 GCA_036561885.1 Salina celebensis
CTCTAATGGTAAAAAATACCGGCCTCAATACTAAATGGGGACGATGGCGGATTTGAGTGTTACGCGTATTATTCAGGATTCTTCGAAAAAAAACCTTATGTTTGACGTTGCAGTCCGCAAACTGTTCCTTTTATTGATTTAGCCCTATAATGTGGTAACGTCCATAAAACTAATATGTAACTATAGTGATGGAAATTTGACTCGTGTGGGTTTCATCCATGAGTATGCTAAGATGAAAGCGAGAGCTTTTTTTAAAAAAAAATCGTAAACTAAGATAATATCTGGAAGAGTATCAACAATTAACAATGTATTACATTGGAAATCGTGGACTCGTGCCGTAATCGCTGAAAGACAACACTCGTACCAATAATCGTAAAAATGTATGAGAGGAGTAATAGTTGTGTCGTTGTTGTAATGCAAAATCGGATTTCATGATCAGCAATAATGACGACGTAAAATAGAAGATAAGCCGAGGAATATAGCACTAGTTCAGTAGTTCACCCTTTATATTGTTGGTTTCGCATACAGGAATTGTGATGATGATGAGACTGTGAGTCAATAGGTCTATGTGAACATCAGTGTTCCTATTCCTGATTAAGTTGACTCATACCTTGTACTCTACTAATAAGTGGAGTGTGTTTGATAGTGAAATTACGAATAGGTAATGATCACGCTGCATTGTTACAGTTCAAATATAACGCAATGTCAGTAACGCATAGTAATGGGTAATGCTGTAGGTTCCCTGTTTTGCAAACTGATGCAACTCGTGAGTGTATTGTTATCTGGTGGATGTTGCTGCGAGTGATTTTTTTTTTGCTGTCGTGAGGCATTACATTTTTGTGTGGAGGAACGATTGTAATGATGATGATTATGAGGAGGTGGATTGTGCAATTCCTTTTTTTTTTGCTCAAATTTTACGGCCAAGTGAGGTAAATAATGCGTAATGCAAGTTGCTGCCATTTCATACTGATATATAGCGTTGTCATTTCAAATTTTATAATGCATTTTGAGGCATGGCACAATATGATATCATAATGTAAAAAAAAAAAAACTTGCAATCCTACTAATGCGGTTGTATATGAACAAAACAAAAAGTCTTTTTATGTGGAGAATACTGACAAGGTATATTGTTGTATAGAAAAAAAATATTATGAGAGGAGCCCTATTGTCATTAAATCATTATGACAGTGTGTGCAACAATGTTAGCTGAGAAGCGATTAGCGGGCGAGTGTTGCAGTTTCTATTAAAGCGTATTATCACATCACGATTTAAAGCATAAAAACGATAATATTAAAGGGCTTTAATACATGAGTACATATAATTCATACAGATTCGGTAATTTGTAAGTAAACTTGAGACTTATTAAGTAGCGAAAGCTTCTTTATAGGATCATCGTTTCTGAAGTTCGTCTGTCCAGAAGCAGATTTAGCCGAAACTTACAGTATATGATCATTCCGTTAGAAGGTTGTGACAAACACAGTTTCAAGTTAATTGAGCAATTAAAGTTAACTGTAGTGCTTCCAAAATGATGAAACGCACTCGTCGCACTAACAGTTAATTCTGTCATTGAGTTGTTTTCGCTTGAGATTATAAAAATGATACCACTTTCGCTACTTAAGGTTGACATTGTGAAACGGTCTGGTTTTGCTAAAAATATGCATCTCTGGCTTTCAAGTGTCTTTAAATTATATGATTTTCAAAATGCTTGTATACTTAATTTAGTTAGAAATTATTGAAAGGGTCAAATGACGATGGCTTTTATAGCCATGCATCATCCTCCTCTGTATAGGTTCATCCTTTAAATTTACCCTTAAAAGTATTTGAAATGTCGCAATATGTGTGTATGAAAAAATGTCTGCAGAATCTGATTCCTATACTAGAATCTAACCGTCAAACTAGCAGTTTGTTAGGTGCAAATTGTCCATTCCCTAAGATTCAAACCGACGTCATCAGCTTCTTAAGAAAATGTACATTGAGCTGCTGGAGAAAGAAATTTGAATGGTCAGGTTTTATGCAAGGTAGCTTTCAAAGAAACCAGGATGACCACTACCCGTCAAGTAATACCTCCATACAACATTAAATTTTGCACAGCCGTCAATGAGCTGAAAACAACGCAACTTCGCCAATCCCTTCGTCTTTTTATATTTCTTAGTGCAATAGAGTCCGAAAGCGTTACATTTTTTTTTGCTTGTTGCTCTTTGGCATATCAGCGAGTAAACTGTGCAAGTGTGATATGTAAGTTAGTAGTAGTCATTAGGATGCAGGGATAATATTTATACATTCCTGTGCATCTGTTCACCATACAAAACCTCTTGATTGGCATACACACACACATAATATTTTGTGGATGCAAAGCTTCCTTTGATAAATTGGTACAGAAAAGCTGAACGAAGATACGAAGGAGCCGTGCTGTTACACATAATTCAAACAAGCCATAGTTGCGTACGTAGAGTACGGCTGAATCGCTTAGCTCCTCACAAGACTACTCCCTTGCTCATGTAGCTCTCAGTTGTGTTTCACCGATCCGGCTGGAAGCACGTTGCTGTCGAATCTGTGTCGCTATTGAAAAACCACAGTTCTATTCTTCTTTTCTTTGCTTGTTTCAAATACGAAAAAAACCACTTTTTTGTGAACTTTGACTTAATAATTTAGAATTTTGTGTTCTACACATACAACCTCGTTGACAAAGAAAAAAAACCGAGTTGTCAGTCTCAACTCACTCTCAGTTGTTCTATTACGGTCAACAGTTTTGTAGACACGTTTAGTAGTTCACGTTGATGGGTTTGACATATGTGAATAGTAAAAGTGGTAAAAGCATAGGAAATCATTGATCTGAGATTTAGTGAGTACATTAAAAGACAGTGAAAAACCATTGTTGAACAAGGATTTAATTTGATTAAGTCGTAATTGGTAGGCCTCCTCCAGTGTTACAGGTGGAACAAAAACCGTTACTGTGCATATGGCATAGCAGTAATAAAAATTTAAATATAAACGAAAGGAAAATCATGGTTTAGTATTTTTCTTTTAAACAGTAAAGTGACATGTTTGCATGAAAAATTGTTGATTTTTTAAAAAAATTAATGAAAAAAACATGGTGATTTGGTGACTAGCTTTGCAAAAAGTATGACAGTGAAGTGTTCCATTGGAATTCATTCTGGAAGTAAATTTTCCACGGATATTCACGTGTTGTTGTTTTTGCTTTGATAAATGTAATCCACTTGTTTCCAACAAGGTGAAAGGAGACTTTCTTTTGTTGTGACGGTGAAACGAGAGAACCGCGTCTAGCCATACATGCATACACTCACGGAGAGCTATGGAAATGTGATGTGCTTTACTAGAGCAGTGGGCATTTTTCTCGTGTGTCTGTGTCTAAATGGAAATGTTTGTTTCGTTTGTCAAACTTAAATCGTACCATGTTTCAGCATTAACTCCAATCCAAGTCACAAATAACTTGTTTACCAACAGTATTGGTTGTGCTCTAAACTAGATGCTATTAGTAGGGATCTCAAAACCATATTTTCTGATTTTTCTCGTGAACAATTGGGAAGGTGTCAAGGGAACAATTTTCTTTTAGTGGGTGTTTTTAATCAATGTACAATAATGGGAGTGTCAAGCGAGGAATGTACAACAGGTCCTAATATTGCTGGACACGCTAGTGTGGAGGTGATGGATCAGGCTTTAAATTTTTCGGTAGACTCTACCAAGGACTCTAGTGTGATTAATAGTTGCGTCAGTACGACAACCATTATTGGTAGTGACCACAAAATGGAGATTAGCTCACTGACAACCGTGGCAACGGGAGCCAGTGAAAGCCACAGTCACCACGTTCACCAGAGAAGCAGCAGTCCTCAAGGGCTGTTAGCACTTAACTTGAAAACTGTATCAGTTTCGGGAGGACGTTCTCGGAGCCCGTCTCCTTCTCCATACGTAGACCAGTCAGAGTCTCAGCATTCCCCTAATGCCTATTCTAATAGTAGTAGTAGTAATTCAAATAGTCGACTGATGAAATCGCCGTCAGCACCGTCTTCTCCTTCCTCTTCCATTTCATCGTCCTCCAATACAAATCCGTCTTCATCTCCAGTAGTCAATGGGGCCGCTGATCAGAGCGACTCTGCCACAAATCTGAGCACCTCAGGCAGGGAAACAGTGATGAAGTCTCCTCCAGTTCCAATCCATCCAAAGCGTCGTCATCTGAACAATCTTGCCCATCATTACCACCACATGTCTGGGCAGAGTAGGAGAGTGGTTCCAAACGTAGATGCTTATGTGCATGACGAGGAGCCTCTTCATTTAACCCACAATGAAATTCACGATGAGGACGGTGTAGACACTCCATCATCGGAATCAGAGGAGCCGGATGTGGCTCTTGACTTGAGTTGTCACTCAAAGAGATCCAGTAAACCTCTATCAGCGTATGAGCACAACAACAACGTTGTCAGAGATTTATCGGCATACCCACGCCGCCATCATCAGCTCTCAATAAGCTCCTCTAAATCGTCCTCCTCGTGCGACTCCATTTCTCCAGTAGCTATGCTTGCTGCTGCAAGGTCAGCTGCAGTCGCTGGCATTCCACCGTACATTTTTGATCACCGGGACAGTTACGAAAGGGACTCTAGTAGTCCACAAGATTCGGATGATTCCGATGGCCAACCCATGGATTTGGGAATAAATCCTAAAGCGTACAAAAAGTCTCTCATGAAGAGATACCGTAAGTGGCCCATTAAATTTTCATTACTAACCTACTACTCTCCCCACCACTGTAGAAAAACCTTTCTCCGCGTTGGCAAACCAGTACAGCAAGAGACATTCCATAACAGTTTTTTTCATTATAAAATCAAAACGACCTTCCGGTTACGGAAGCCAGTCATCCTGGTCTCTATCCAAACATAAATACGAGGTTTTTCATTTCCTTCATTCATGCCTAGTCACGCTAATTGGTCGGGCTCATGCAACAAATCCATAATTACAATTTTGTGCTTTGCCCCGATTACTCCATCTATTTTTTTACTATGACAGATACGATATAATAATCTCTGTCTAGTTTCGTCTATGTCAACATACGATTCATCTCCTATACTAAAGGTTACAATCAACCAGTTGATTTCTACCAGCCATAACATGTATACTTCCTTCTATTATCTTTACTTTGTATCATCACGAAACGTGTTTACGCTCAAACATTAGCGTCCTCCCAATCACATTCCTTGCCTATTTATCAAACAGAGGATATATCAACCGCAGTCAGTATCACTCAAGTCGATACTCAGGCTAAAACCTTGTATTGCGACACTCTCATACAAAAAAAACCTTTTGTTTAAAAGTATTCATCACGTTTCCCTTATGCAAACCATTTTCACCGTCCTATCCACTTTACTGTCAAAGCGTATATCTCTTTGAAATTGTTTCATCATCACCTATTGCAGAAGGTATACATTGTCAAGAGTATTTTTACGTACGTATGGCGAAAAAAAAATCCGCATGTGTACAGACAAACAGTCCATTTTTTTCTATCATGACAGGAAAAGGAAATAGGGTGTGACTTTTTTCCCTTTCAACGAGGCAGGTAGCTGCAGCTAGTTCGAAAGGAAAATTATTTTTAATAGTTCTCAACGCTTTAATACATTGAAAAACTGTTAAAAACTATAATTCTAAAATACCACCTACCACAAGTTTACATGATTACTGTCGATTCCCAAAAAATATTAAATGCGATTTCAAAGGAAAGAAGATGATTGTGATTATTTACGAGTGTTTTCAAGGAGGAGCTTCTTCCCATAGACTATACACTATACACTATTTTTCAAGTTTCTTAGAAGATTCTTAAGGTGGCTCCGTATCGGTGCATTCATGCATAGAGTAATAGTCGAATGGAAACCTCTTTCAAACAATTTTTGTTTTCATATCCAATGTGATTTTACTTGCGAAAAATAAAATCAGATTCCCTTTCAACATGACCTAGAAATGAATCTGCATTTTGTCTGCATTTATTTACCAAGTTGGTACACAGAGCTTTATGGGATTTATATACTTGCAAATAAAAATATCGCTTGAGTCTAGTAAAATTTGGCTACAGCTATTTCTGTATAAAAACCCCTTTAAGAAGATTGCTTTAGTACGATAACGAGCTTCTAACGTTTGCATGTTTTGTTATGATTTTTTTTGAAACAGTGATTAATTACAACGTCTATGCTCCCCAAAAAAAAGAATTAGGTCTCGTGAAAGAGAGAGTAAAGTTGTAAACGCTTGTGATCCGCCTTGCTCTACAGAAATACGCATAAATTGTCTAGATTGTTAACTTGAAGCATAAATATTAAATCCTTGTTAGAAGTCTAGTTTTTATCGTAATATCCTATATAAATTAAAACTATTTCAGTTTATAAATAGCTCTGCGTCAGACACAAGTTTTTTTTTATTTACAAAAATAAGCATATATTATAAGGAAAAGGAAATTAAAAGATTTAAATTTCAGATAATAAACTGGCAGAGGATAAATATAATCTTAAAATTGGTCTTGACTGGCTTATAACTTCTCGATGTATTAATACTTTTGGAAGACGATCATTGTATAAAGTAGTTATGACTGACCAAACAATCAAACAAATTTGTTTCTTTGGGAGTCTCACTTTTCCTTAATTTCTCCGGAAGGAAACAGACACGTAAAGATGTGTGTATTAAACAGAAACACGCATACTAATTTTACCATTGTAATTGTCAAACCTGATAAGTGAGTATCTCAAATCGATAAAAGGTATTATTAGCAGATTAAACTTGGGATCAAGGAAATAATGAAAATATCCATGTCACATATTTTTTTCGTTATTTCCTCTCATAAGGAAAGTAATATAAAGAAATTAAACTCATGAAACAGTGCGACATAGCAGACGTCTTGCAAATACAGCTTTGTTGATGCATCATAATTTTTTTACTTGTGATACACTTGCTTACTCTTTAAAAAAAAAAACTTGTTGGCAGCTACAAACAAATTTACTTTAACTACCTGGCATATCAACTTGTACTTTTGTTTGAACCACAGCAAAGATCACTTCCACTAGGAAAAGTTTTGTTTCGTTAACTAGTAATCATAAATAATCTAACATCTCATTTTCGGATGATGATGATGAGGTTGTAAGAAAATTGCTGGTACTACTGTATTTTTTCAAAACGTCAGTGTGGTTTCGGCTCGTTGCGCCTTTGCTCTTTCTAATCTTGACATTTGTCGTCATCCACTTGGTTTGATCTTTTTACACTGAGTAGAACCTTTTCAGTAGGTATACTACATTAAAAGAATCGTTTTAACTACTATAAAAACATAAATCCTTCCTATGCCATTCTTTAGCTATCGTTTTTTCCCCTATTATCATACCGAGATTAGCTGAATATTTTGGTGTGATATGATGTACATTATTCGCAGTTCAAGTCTAGGCAAAAGAAAAAAAATGAGCTGAGCACTTTTGGTTACAAAAATGGGGTGACCTGCTTCTTCCTCATGTGCTAAGCGAATTTTCTTATTCGATGATTAAAAACGTGTAGTTGCAGTGGTAAAAGTTGGTGCACGCATGCAACTGCATCATCATCGTAATCAATTTACTTTTTTTTCAGTCTATTTTCCAAAAGAGAGATTTTTGTTACACCACAACACATGCCACACAACTACCTATGTAATATACATGTATTTTTATGTATTGTCAGTGTTTCCCTTTCCTATTATTAGGCGATAAGAGGTGTGCAGATATATTTTTACTACATGCGTAGTAGCGTTTATCGTGATGCAGCGTCCGAAGAAAATTGCACAGGTTGTTTTTTCTGTAGTAAAACACGTGAATGGTAGAAAGATTGAGGCACAAGTAGTGAAAGAATTTTTTTTTACTAAAAATGTTAGCCATCACTGTGGAACAAATGCTGAAAATCAAGGTTGTGGTGAATACAAATACTAGATTTGAATGCATTGCCAAACTGCATTGATTTACATAAAAAGAATTAAATATGCTCATGCTACACTAACCATTCCACTTGAACTGTTTTTAATACAACAATTGTAGATCCTTTCGATTGACCGATCGAAACGTGTTTTTGTTGAGATTTTTTTTATTTGTAATCTAAAAATAAAAGTGAAGTTGTGAATCTGCTTCCTTCGCTTCCTTTCAAGCCCAATAATTATCTGCGTGTATTATATGTGGCTGCTAATAAAAACCATCTCACGTTTTCCTATGCTTTACTGAGCTCTCAGGGAAAGTAAAAACTCGTTGTTAAAAAATGCATATCTGTGTGCTGCTGTGTTGACTTGTCTAAAACAGAATCGTTGCAGTTTTGTGTTCATTCAAATAAAAATAGGTTAGATTTATAGTTTTGATTGAAGAAAGGGAAAGAGCTAACCCTCCTTTTTTTTCCTTCTTTGTTTACTTACATTTCTATGTTTATCTTGTTTACTGCAAACAGGCAGTTTACAAAAAAGGCTTCGTCCAAATATAACAGAGGCAAAAATAACACATGTCCGCTTATCATCACGATCCTTTCCTACAAACCGTTAACAGCTTTGCAATAATAATACTTTTTGTATTCACGCAACTATGGTTTTTATATATTTCTTGATATCTACATCAAAGCGAGTTCCTTAAGTGAAAAATTTTCTTTTCAGTATTCCCCAACCGCATCCCTTAGCAAAAGATTAATAATTTAGAACAGCAATTGTTATGACTATGGGTTATCCCTCGTTACATGTCTCTCTATGCACACAACCGTTTTACTCACAAGGACACTCATCCAGTATATTTTCTAGATGTGTCGTTTTATTTTGTTGTATTCTCTCATAATACCGTTTTGGTCATCCATCCGTCATTATTATGTCGTGGTCCCGTGGCTCAAAGCTATTTGCCAAAGCTGACTAATTTCCAAAGTGAAAAATTTTCTTTTCAGTATTCCCCAACCGCATCCCTTAGCAAAAGATTAATAATTTAGAACAGCAATTGTTATGACTATGGGTTATCCCTCGTTACATGTCTGTCTATGCACACAACCGTTTTACTCACAAGGACAATCATCCAGTATATTTTCTAGATGTGTCGTTTTATTTGTTGTATTCTCTCATAATACCGTTTTGGTCATCCATCCGTCATTATTATGTCGTGGTCCCGTGGCTCAAAGCTATTTGCCAAAGCTGACTAATTTCCCGGAAAGAGTTTTATGCTTATTCATGTAGTTTTGCTGACGACAGCAGCCCCACATTTAACTAGACAAGTTAACAACACAATACTCAAGTAGATTTTAATAGGTAGTCTCAAAAGTGTTAGCTTTGTGGTAGAAAATTGTCGCTGTAATATTCATGCAAAAAGATAAAATAAATACCCGTGTTAACACTCCCTCTCTTTCCACATTATTATTAGCGTCAACACGATTTTATTCTTACATAGCCATTTAGCCCCTGCCAAGTTGTTTTTTTCGTCTAGCTACATACCTATAAAAGTTGATTATTTGTCGGTATGAAATAGACAAGGAGGAGCAGCGGAAACAGGAGCACTTGTCGCTATTGTAAACGTTTTTTTTTTGTCATGTTTATTTTTTTTTCTCCTAGAAAATGGACAATGTCGGTAGCACTTATTGCATGTCAAAATCAATATTTCATGGATGGCATGGACTGAATAAATAATTGCATTTCATAATAGTAATCACTAGTTTAATCGGTTGAAGACGAGCCCATGGTAACATAAATGCGCTTAACCGTGTTATGCTAACATGAACGCGTGAGCGACATGAGGAAAGGTTTTGAAGGTCGAACAAGTTGACAACGCTTGACATATTGCAAACTATTATAAGTTGAACAATCTACCAAATACGTATTCCATCCACTTAATACTATCATTTCAGTCTATCAGCCCAGTAGACTGGCTAGAATAAACAGAAGCGGTTCCAAGCGTATCATAAAAAAAACTGTAACGAAATTGCATACCAGACAGCTATTAGTATCGAAAATCCATAGGGAAACTGTGGTAATAGTTAAATAATTATTTGTCTGTATTTCCCTGAAAGCTTTAGGTGTGCGCTTTAGCCATTTTATTTTAACAAAACGCAAGTGTAGACCGTTTGTCTCCCGAGCATATTTCAACTTCCTATCAACAAATTATTCAAACCGTTTGTACCTAAAACGACTACAGCGTTTCTTTATGCTACTAATAAAAAAAACTAGTTGGCCAGGACTAAACCCATCTTCATACATTATACGTTCAAAAAACTCGTTGAAGGTTTGTCCTTCGACTCAGTTTAGGTACAAATTGCAATTTTGTTTTTTATTTGCTTGGATAATTCATGCACGTTTTGAGAACGCCAAGTTGTCCTCTACTTGGGCGGATCTGGTTTTCGCTGAAAATCAATTTTTTTTCATTCTATGAAACTTTTTTTTTGTCTGTGTTTGAAACAAGAAAAAACCTTCAAAATGATATATCCTTCTGTTTTTCCTATGATTTTTATATTACCAATATTTCAGAAAATTGATGTGGAAAA
>JAAXOA010004247.1:0-10493 GCA_036561885.1 Salina celebensis
AATCACGACTCAATGGGAGGTCTCACCTGAACAATCTGCTGGGCTGTGCACTCCTCAGCGTAGTATGTAGAGTAGAATGTAGTAAAAAAATATTAAAAGTTTGTGTCTTCTTATTTTTGTGTTAACAGGTGGTTTTACTACAATATTACTGATATGAAAAAATACCAAAGTTTTTTTTGAACAGCCAAGTAATTATCTGGGTTTGGCTTCCCCACACAACTCATTCAGAGTTGTAAATAGTAGTAGCAGAAAGCGGGAGAAACTGAAACCGATAGTTTTACGGAAAAATATATATACATGGATGATCATTGATGTATGAGTGCATAATAATAATAATATTCGGGAACAAAGAGGGCAATGTGATACTTTATGTGGAGAATCTGGGACAGGAAAGAGCGTTTCCTTGTTTCGGTCATCGGTCCGATTTGATGGAGGAACACGCTGTAGAAGTGGAAGCCATATATATTCTAAACTAAGATATCAGGAAAAATTTATAAATTTTGAAGTACAATATCGAGATATGCATTTAGGACAAGTTGGGATTAATAATTAGGACTATTTAATAATACTTGGGACTCAGCCTTCCAAATAATTTCGGTTTTACAACAATGAAGGACGAAAATAGATTAATTCAAGCGCAATGATGGTTACTCGGTATAATTTCTGAATGGAGAATTTTTAAATATTGAACACTAAACGGAAAACACGGCGATAGGAAAGAAACTGGGGTTTTTCGCACATGCCAAATTCACATATATTTCGACTTTCACATATAATTCGGCCAGTATGTAGCGGATCTCTATACGCGCACGTCAAAGGGTGTTTGCTTACATGACAAATTAAGGCAGATTTTTGCCGGAAGCTAATGAATCATTTATGATATGTTGTTCACTCAATGATGATGACCGGATATAGCAGAATAGAATCACGAAACTTAAAAATTGTCATGTGGCTGGAAGCACCTAACCGAAAAGTCTGCCTTGGCTTAAGATTTTTAAAACTGTCCGGTTTCAATATAGTAAAAGATTGTGTTCTATACAATATAATATGAAAGAAGAGAAAAGGAATGCCTTCGAAGCAATATTCTATGCCGCCATATTATACTTAATTTGGTTAACTCCCTGCACAGATTAAAATCTCTCCGAAGCATTATGGAATCTATACAATATATGAGAGAAGAGAAAAGGAATGCCTTCGAAGCAATATTCTATGCCGCCATATTATACTTAATTTGGTTAACTCCCTGCACAGATTAAAATCTCTCCGAAGCATTATGGATACATTCATGCAACATGAAGACATCTAGGAAGGCGTCAACAAGCTCGTAAATGCGTTTCTCAACTTGTGTGGCCATGTTAAATTATATAGTCATTAGTAGATACCATCAAAGTTGCACTTAGGTTGTACTATTTCATAATCTAGAACTCGCTCACGTTCCTCCTTTTGTGTTTTAAGTAAAAAAATGTTGTATTACATTTTTTATACATACGAGAATATAAAAGCTATACAAGGTGGACTTGTCAAGTAACTATTTTGGTACAGGTGAAATTATGCCGCGTTTATGTTCTCGCCAGGAATTCCTTTCCATGATTGAATGAAAAGATAAAATATGAGCATCGCCATAGACAAAAGAAAGTGTGAACAGTAATAATTATCCGCTTCAATTTGAAAGTAGAACGAGATACTAGTAATTATGCCAAGAGTAATGATTTAGAGATGAAAATGGTGCACTATCATTAGTTCATATTTTAATAACTGCGTGCTAATTAATTGTGACTCACTGAAAAGGCGAAAAGTATTTAAAGTTTTGATTGAATTTATTATTACATTAGATTTTGTAATTTTACAATTGTCTTTTAAAACATCGTAAAAATTGAAGTGAAAGCATTTGTTGGTTCACGTCACTCCTGGTGAAAGAAAGATCCAGGAGAATCCTTGGTAGCTTGTAGTTTGTAGTGTGTCAATCAACTCCTATGCGGTCAGCGCCCACCCATGCCGTTGCCGTACAGTTGTGCAGGAGAGATGGAAATCGTCTTTGGCTGATTAGGGTCTCCAGCGAAGAGGTCAGCTGGCGCCTGAACATGAACAGTCAATGGTTCCATTGGCTTGATCAGCGAACTCGGATCAGTCCCAAGCGGTGCAACTGAAATAGGAAGGTTTTGCAGACCAGTTGCAATTGGACCTGTGGGACAATCATTCAAAAAGCATGTAAAATCTTTTTATGAAGAAGCAGGATATGAGATATGTGTTTTAGATTACCTTTTTGACCTGGCGAGGACATGTAAACTTTTGGCTTAGAAGTGCAAAACATCTGGTCACCAGCACCTCCTCCTGACGTTGCTGGCTGGTAGTTTTGGTACGTCGTGGCTGAAACAGAAACAAAAACGGATAAGGTTGAAAGAGACAGACAGACACGAGACAAGTTACAAGACGTAATCAGTTAATACCTGGCCTTGAATACATTGGAGATTGTTGCTGTTGGGCTGCTTTATTCAATGAAGATGGCCAGTACATGCATTGCTGGACAGTTGCGTTGGAATCAAAGTTGCAAGCCGGGCTTCTTCTGGAGCCGTACTGAGGCTGAGGGTCTCGCTGCGCGGGATAACACTGAGCTACGCTGCTCTGTCCTTGTCCTTGTGGCATTTTTGAGAGCGTGTACCCCTGACTGCCACCCATCATGTACGGAATGTACTTTGGTTGGTTTCCACAACTTCCATTTCCACGTCTCTGGTTCGACATCTTGATGGATATAGCACTGGGGTTCTGTTGACCGTATCTGAAGTAATCCTGTGAATGATCAAAATGTGATTGCAAAAATATGAAATGAAAATAATCTTCGTCGAAAAAACTGGAAATAAAGTGCTTTATGCCAGCTGTAAATACATTGTTGACACGAAACTTCGGTCTGTCACTAAGGAAAGTTTCCACAGCAACTATGTAAAGAAGGCAACTTTAGAGGTTTGCATGAAATATGAACGGTCATTTCTCATAACAAAAAAAAAACATTACGTAACATAGCATTCAAGAAAAAAAAAAGTGATTTGACATTACGTTCTTCGGTTATGTTTTGTGTATTTTGCGGTTTCACGCTTTTGATAGTTCGTAATTATTTTGATTGACAAAAGTAAGTGCATAGGACCGAATACTTTAAAAGACTTTTTCTGTTTTGAACACTGGAGGAAAAGTTACCTGTTTGCATAAATCTTAAAACAGTGCATTAGCGTTGATTACTGAACTAACGACAGCACGCGAATCGATATTTAGGCACGCATAAAGTTATGAAGTTCAAACAAAGCCAGTGCCAGTGTGTGTACTTGAAATTTGAAATTCCTAAAACATTCCAACTAGTTTTACCATTAAGGGAGTTCCTAGCTCATTACGTGGCAAGCTCAAAACGCTTATTTAATGCCTACAAGGAGCATCAAAACATTCCAAACACTTCCTAATAGAATTTTTCGCTACCTTGTTCATACAACACGTACACCCACATTATATCCTGTTCCGCATGAAAGTGACGATATACTAAAATTACTAAATTACCTTGACTAGAAAATCATTATAGATATTTTCATACCCCCATACATAATATCACAGCCAAAAGGTGATGAAAGTGTACGAGAAAACATTTAACTCGTCTGGCATATGCTATGCAATTTGTAGCCGTGTTGATGGCCACGAAACGTTATGATAGTGACCATTGCGGGAAGAATATGGTTTATGCTAGCAGCTCTAAACCTGAATATTTTATGATGAATATTTTATATAGTGTGAGACATTCAAATTGACGTAGCAAACAACATTTTCGCTGTGTATATGAAAACAGCAGTGCGGATATATATGATACAGATTTAATGACATAATATCAAGATGTGTTAACGTTTTACATCTTACGCTACGCACATGTTTGACACTACAATAACAATTGTAGTAAATGTCATACAACTCCATAATAATTTCATTCACACATGGGGGAAATGGAGCTATTGCCTACTTTCTGCGAGTAAATCGCATGGAGTGCCATTAGGAATGCGACATGAGAGAAAAAAAACTCAGATTTTTATTGTAATATTGCCATCAAACGGTTCGTGACTTTGGAACGAGGTATGTGTCTACGTGTGAGTACGATGAGGGCTTCTCCTGTCACATCATTTTCACATTTATCATTCAACGTAAGATATCCGCCAACAAAAAATTGTGAGTGGAACAGTGTTTCTTACTTAGCAGTCTAAAGTTGACGAACGCATAGCCATGTTCCAATTTTGCATTTTTGCAAGTTTAGCCTAGGTTGGATCTTTTCTCAAGGAAGAGAAAATTTTGGCGCTGAGCGTTTTGATGGAAGCCTAAACTCATTGTGCTTCAGTCTTTGAAACTAACAACATCGCGGAGTTTCTTTGGCTAGGGTTCATTTCACTGTAGTAAATTCACTCTGGAGCTTGTAGATCGTTTAGTTGAGTACGACATGTGTAAAATAGTAAACTGGTTGTTCTTGTGAGTCATGTGAATTTCCAGGAAGTGCAGTTTTTAAAACTATAAGTAAGAAATTTATAAAATGAAGTGCTTAGAATTTGTAGGCCAAAAGAGTTAGGCGTATATGAATTTTGTATGTGTTACGCGTAAGTAGTGAGTCCGTTTCAAAACAAAAGTTCTCTTTTCTGTTTTCTATTTGCATGAAGAATTCTTATTTTGGATTGTTAGTAAGCTGCTTATGAAAATTCATAAATAACAATTCCTAATATTTATAATTAGGTTCATATTATGGATATTTATAAATGCGAAACAGTTGGTAGTAATTTTCCCAGTACTACCAGCAGATAATAGGATAACCTGCTTATTTCCGTCAAGCTAATTAGTATCAACATGCGGAAACAAAAATACATTTTCATACATTTTGGATTTGCACTCGTTTCGAGGATTATCTCGCACCATCAGCAAAACAAAACCTAGATTTGTACAATCCCACGTCTGTGTCTTCAGAGAGTGATAAAAAATCTCCCAAATAACTCAGATTAAGTGTTGTCAGCGTTGAAAAAATTGCATCTTCAGAAAACAGAAAGAACAAGTGCCACTTAAAGACGGCTATTTTGGACCATCTGTAATCTGCATATCAATATCATAGAAAAAAAAATCCGAAAGTAGAATGGATTAACGTAAGCTGGCTTCGTTGAACTCTTTCTTTTTAATGTTTAAGCTTTATTTTCTTGTAGATGTTTTACTGACTTGGACTAGTTTCCGCATGTCTTTGTACATTTTTATGGGTGAAATTAGGTTCAAAAACCGGAAGTTTATTGCTGAATAAATTCTCGTCATTAGTACTGTGCTTAAACATTTATCAGTTTTTGTGGTCATCTCCCTGTTTTACAAGTGAAAAGCAGTTCCCACCAATTACCATTAGCATAGTGAAGGAGAAAAAAAACGTTCCAACTGGTTGGAACTGGGAAGGGTGTTTAGTTGGCATTGGCATGTCTGTGTTCACCTATCCGCCTTAGCATTAGACAAAGTTTCCTAACAAAACTGGCAACCAGACATGAAACACAAGAACCTTTTCATGGTTTAATGCAAACATGAAATGTAGTCGCATGAGGTACAAAATAGCAAGGAAATTAATAGTTTTCATGTCGAGCATACTCGTCAATGGAAAACTTCAGGTAAAGCCTGTTATCAAAAGCTAACCGCAGCTATGTGTATAGTTTTAAAATCAATTTCGCTGTTTTTTTATGTAGCGTTCTATGAAAATACATTCATTTTGGTTTTAATTATTGTTTTCGACAGCTCTACGTCCACGTACCGGCAGAAAGTTGGAAATTCTTTGTAAATAGTAGCTTAATGTAATTAAAAAGCAACTGAAGCATAAAAGGACACAGGAATTGTTTATTGAGCCCAAGAACACTGTTTTGTTGGCAGTCATCACCAGTTACGCGGAGAATTTTGTGAAGTCGTAAAAAAAGAGAAAAGTTGTCGGGGAAAAATTAACTTTTGCGGAGATAAGGAAATGACGCCAAGTAGGAGGAACAATAAACACTATCCACCTGAAACCTCTGGTTCAGGGATGAGTGTTAGAAACAACATGACCAGTTCTTCTACTGGTTTCCGTCAAAGCCAAACGAGCACTGCCAAGAACACTCATCATGAGCTTTATGAACTTCAAAGATATGACAATCTGAGCCAAAACAATAACACCATGCGGGACACGGGGAGCAGCAGGAGTCAATCGCTGGTGAGGGAGCAGACCCAGAATACTTTCCGATCGAGCAGCAATCATTCCCAAAGCGTAAACCAAAAGACTTGCCATAAAAGTCTTAATAAAATAAACAGAAATGACGAATTCATTCCTTTGTTTGTGCTTGTGGATGCGTCAAAAGAAGACAATGAAAGAAAAGTTAGGGAGATATGTAGAAAGCTTGTGTTTCTCCAAACAGAGGAGGCAGAGCCTGTTGTAAATTTTCAGGACCAGACCGGAAGGGTAAGTCAGCAACTTAAACATGATCCGTAATGCGTAATGAAATAAAATACCATTATGCATAGTTGACCCACAATAAACAAAAATGACGTTACGTGGAACATTCATGAATTCAAGAAACGCTAAAAACATTTTAACTAAACGGAATTCACTTTAGATTTAGATTTCATAAAATTCATAAAATAAAGTTTTGTTTTCGATACACAGACAGCTCTGAGCTATGGCTGCGGCAGCGCCAATATTGCGATTATCGAAGACGTGAGTAAGATGAGGTGTACAAATCCAAATCTAGTGGATAATGATGGCAACGCTCCGTTGCATTACTCATCGGTCTGTGGTAAAAATATCTGTTCATGATGGCCCAATGACATGCATATTTTCTTTTATGGGTTTATAAACTTGGATTTTTGTGTAATAACATGATAGGCCATTTGGAAGGCGTAGACTTTCTCCTTCGCCGATATAATGGTGTCATTGATGTGAACAGTTCGTAATACTTCCGGTTTGACACCTTTGATGAAAGCTGCGCTACAAGGCCGAACAAGATGTGCAAAAAGATTGCTGAT
Organism: Salina celebensis; assembly: GCA_036561885.1. Lineage (NCBI taxonomy): Eukaryota > Metazoa > Arthropoda > Collembola > Entomobryomorpha > Paronellidae > Salina > Salina celebensis. Next base: position 7,024 of record JAAXOA010004247.1, read on the forward strand.
TGCCGGTAAAGAAAAAGTAGACAAGATAAATAAAATAAATGAACGGTTTGGCATTGGGCGTAGCTTTTCAAACACAGTTGAAACTGTATATTTTGTAGGAGCGTCTCCATTACTGAAGGATCATATCCGTGGCCTGACAGCAGCGCAATGGGCAAGACTATGCGGAAGACATATGTGCGAAGACTTGATAAATCGGAGTTCAGTTGGCCTGGAAGAAGATTCTGAAAGTCCTTCACTGCCATATACTCTTTCAGAGGTATCCAATACAGAAATAGATTTTCTATTTAAATCAAATTCAAAGTTTCAAGCAATTCTTTGTTTTTCTGGAAGATTACTGAAGAAGACAACCGGAAGCGAATAGTCAACGAAGATTTATCTTATTATCACCAATACGCAAGGTCAACAGTGAGAGGAGCCAAGTGGTTAAAAAACAAAATAAAAAAGGTTCTCGGGGCGAGTGTGCGGTCCGGTGAAGACAGGTCGTACGTCTACGATAATCCTCTGGTGAAATCCTTGGCAGGCCAGAGACTCCCAGACAAGCATTTCCCTATTTCAGCTAATATAGGCTCCTTTGCTCATCCTGAGAAAAACATGTCAACAAGAGTTGGAACGCAACATAACGAAAGGCCCAGTAATATAAGGAAAATGCCAATCCCTCAGGTGCACATTACCCCAGTGCGACGATAAAACCATTTTGCTTGTAAAGAAGCTCATTTTCCTATTGGTGCCTATAATTTTTACTATTAATTAACTATTTATCTTGAATGTTATGTAATTGATGCAAAGTTAAAATGAAACGCGCTTATGCATTAGTATTTCTCTCCTGTTATAATTTTATTTGGTATAAACGATTCACAATTGCGAAAGTTTGGTAATGTAATAGAAATCACAATCACAGAAAAATACATGGAATATCATTCAACAGTTGTTTAAACGATCAACTATTGTTCATGTAATACGTGTAATACAATTAAACGATGTTTAATACTCAAACTCCGAAAGACTCAGAGAGTTTACAATTTGAGATACGCGGTTTTGTGGCCAGCACCCAGTTGTCGTCTTCTTGCTTCCAAATGGATACCTGAAATACAAACGACAATCAAGCGTAAATAGTTTACGTTCTTCCTCTATATAGCTAAAAAACAACTACTAAAAAGATGAATCGTTACATTTACTATGGTTAAAGAATTACGAGAGTTCACCTCTTTATCATCAGCTGAAATGGATAAGAAAACACCCATCGGATCCCAGCTTACATGAGGGGTACTTCCACGCTCCGATGTTTGAAGAACTTGCAGTGTCCAATCTTCAGGTTCAGAAATGCTAAGATCGATTATGTGATCTGCGCAAGATGATTTATTGATGGAATGATTAAACTGAGGCAGTTCGGGCTCATCATTTTCAGTCCATACAATGATTCTTCCGTCCCGACCAGCAGATGCTAGGATATCAGCGATGGGAGACCATTGCACGCTATAAACCCAGTCGGTATGTCCTTGTAAAGTGTTTTCCAACTGCCATTTTGCATCGTTGTTCCTGAAAAATATTTGAATTATGAATTAGAATATTAAAATAGATTGAAACAAATTGTGCCTTTACAACTTACCTCCAAACTTTTATCAGGTTGTCGTTTCCACCGGATGCAAACCGCTTCGCATGAGAGCTCCAGCAAACATCCATGACTCCAAGCTAAAAAAAGTTAACACGAGAGTAACTTATAGTTTAAGTGAAGTAATCTCGTCGAAAACGTCTGAATGTTACCGTATGTGCTTTTGGAATACGCTCAATCGCCCAGTCTTTGGCTTGATCAATAATTGACACAGATCCATCTGAACTTCCGGCGGCCAACAAAGCTCCAATCTCACGAGCACACCAACTAACGGAGTTTACTGAAACACGGTTATTCAATCAAGTTTTACGCATTTTAGCAGTTGGATTCGCTGATGGACATACCAGATGAAGAGTGATTGCGTTGGTCATAAACTGGATTCCATCTAGATACTGTCCCCTGGACGGTTGCCTGGTTTTCCTCTTCTTTCCAAATGATAATTCGGCCATCGTAGCATGCGGTCGCCAAAAGAGAACCAAACTGGGGGTGGGACCATGCCACTTTCAAAACCTTTTTAAATGATCGAAAATCTTGTAATGATTAAGGGCAATGGGCAATGGAATACAAACCCCAAACCCCTACTTTCAACGAATGTAATATGCCAGTTTGTTTTATCTTACCTGACCAGTATATCCAGTTAATGACGCCAACTTGTGATAGCCACCAGTTCTGCAGTCAATAGAAAACACTCTGACAGACTTGTCTGAAGAAGCCGTTGCTAGTTTGGTACTGTAATAGTCCATTTTCGCATCATTCTATAGAAATAGAGTAATGACATGCATCTTCAAAAATTAGGATTTACAAAATTAGTGTCCTTTTTTATTAACTAACGATGAGTTCCTCATGGCCAGTATCCACTGACGCCTGAGACGAAAACGGACCACCAAGACTGGTACGGCTTCTGTTTAACGATGTCTGCGAAACGCTCGCACTCCCTAATTGACTCATTTTGAACGATTTCTAAAAAAAATCACTGGACAAAATTTAGCTGAACTTGGTTATACGCCTAGAATTGGAAAGTTTGAGTTTGTATTGGCAGTTTCTTATGAATGAATTGTTTTGAGACACGGGCAATGGGTCAGCCGGTTGCGGTTTTTCATGAGTTGCAACTGCAACATGCATAGGCGTGCAAACATTCAAAATTCACAACTTGTCGGAATCCCGATTAGTTTTTCAAGATTTGGTCATAACAGCGTTTGATTAAGGGAACTGGGCACTGCAAGTTATCAATAACTGCAATTACATTGCCTTGAAGTTCATTGAGTTTGGTATAAATGAATTGAAACTTTTGTCTTCAAAGATGGCAGAATATCTGAATTCAAATCTTACAGGCTTGGAAAGTGAATGGCTTACATTTTGTATATTCAAAACGACAATGCATCCAGTGACTAGTCACTTCCTTCTCATATCTCAGCAGTCCTTTGACGAGACCATTTTTTTCCAGTCGGTTTGGAACTTGGATAGGATCGGTCAGTGTCAGTTCACGGACCAGACAAGGCTAATTGGCTCAAACTATTTGCCCATTTCTAACCAAGGAGATTGAGTTTCAAAAATTATCAAACGTTTTGAAACAAAAATCAAATCAGTTGAACAGGGTCATACATACCAGTGTCTAAATCTTGGTCAGTGTTGTTTCAAAAAGGTCCCCTGTCTTCTTGACTAAAAAATTCTGTTACTGAAGCTGGTTTCGTGGAAACAAATAGCCATGGATGACCAGGAGAGTAACACCAAGAAAGCAACATTCGCGGTTCTCCAGTTTTTGGATGAAGAGTTGAAGAAAACAACTACGTCAGCGGACAGTAAAGAAAGTTTAGAAGTGGCCATGCAATGTTTAGAGACTGCGTTCCAGATTAATTTGAGT
>JAAXOA010004248.1:0-10492 GCA_036561885.1 Salina celebensis
AAATTGAAATGAAGGGACCACTTAGCTCACAACGCTATTGAAAGTTGATTAAAATCATTAATGAACTATCGAGTTATTTAATATTCTCATCGAAGGTATCATACCTCATTATATACTTATTCTATACCTCATTCTTTGAGAATACGCACCGGATGAACTGAGGTACGTTGACCATTTTCAGAACCAAGTTTTTTTTACCCATTTTTATTGATTCTCAAAAGCTCAGTAAAGGTTATAGCGTAAATGAAGAGTACGACTTCCTTGCCAAGCTGAAAAAATTGTAAAACAACTGGCATAACTGTATACCGATGTAGCCAACGTCAACCACATAACGTTTAAAGTAAAAGCTACTAACACGATCAAGATATTTGAATGTCCCCGATTCCCGAACCTCCAGGGCTTTACAATGAATCATCCCAAATGCCACTGGAACAAAAATACCTACTCTGATCTTAGAACTCAAGATACTTCAGCGGAAAATACTGAAAAATATCATCCGGGAAAAGAAGTGTTTTTTTAAAGAAAACTTCAGTTTCTTTCGTGTGCACATTGGTCCTACGGACAGACGTCAACAAGATGACTACGCAACTACGTTACAGATATATTGTAATTAACATAGACATTGCGATTATAATATGCCTGATATTTTAAATGTTCATATGCTACAACTGTGCACATGCACTGTACACTAGTCTTAAGGTGTCTTTTCGGGTTTTCCCTTGAAGATAATGATGGGATAGAATCCAGCGGAACAGCACGGAAGTTTCCTAGAAATATATCCTTTTGAATGGAAATCAAACCACGTATACCCGGGTTGCACCGGAGCAAATGACGTATAGAGTTATTTGGAATACGAAAACCTAAATACAAACCCAAAAACTAAGCTAATTTCATGCCCACATAGATAATACTTAGCTTATTAATATGTTTTACAACATAGATAATACTTTTCTTATTAATATGTTTTACATTTGCCAAAAGCGAAAAGTCAACTGAATATCGTCCTCCAGCTTTGATTGCAATGTTGCTCGCAATATTCGAAACATACGCCATACACAAATCATCCTTCTGAAATCCTTGGAAGTGTGTGTGAGTCATAACTTTAAATATGAATTGATTAACATGTATTTTTATGTCTGCAGCCATTACTAATACTGTTGAGAAACACAAAAACGAAACAACAAAAGCGATTCTACTAACGGAATACTCTTCAGGCATGAGTATTTGGGACAATCGTATTGGGTAGTAAAATGCACCCTGAGCAATTAGCATTGCAAATTGCCACCTAATCGCTGTATTGATTACCTCCGCAAACTTGTTCGCATTTTGTGCATTTTTGCACAAACTGTGCCCTGAAAATACGTACTCGGTTCCACCTTGTGCCCCCCATCGTGTTAATTGACAGTCAACAATGTCTCGAAGACTCCAAACATGGGCTAGTAAGAACATGATGCAAATTCGCAACGTGAGGGTGTTTGCAAAAGCTACAAGGTATCGGGCAACTGCGAGAGCCACATCAGTTGCAGGAATTGTGTCATTTCCATATCCAGCACTGGAACTGTTTCGATTGTTTGTCAGGAAAAACATGAGTCTTGCAGATCCCGATGTTTTCAATACATATTCCTTAGGGTCTGACAGAAGGAGAAGGATGGTAGCAACTGGATTAGTTAAACCCAGAACCAATGCTGGTACCAATAAGCAAGCTGTTCGAAACCCTCCATGACCAGACTTGTGCAAAATTGAAAGAATGCCACAGTTCAGGCTTTTAATAAGTATTACACTGAATGCCGTGCTTTCAGTGGGATTCGGAACTTACCCAATGTCGTTTGCTGAGTGTGAAATCCTGTAAGCGACAATTTACAACATCGATGAAAATATTTCTACGAAACCAAAACGAAAGTTGAGTGGTTAATGTGAGAAGGATTCTACAAACAACGCTCAGAGTCTCAACAAGTTCCGAGGGTCGGTTTGCGTGGCTCTTGAACTGCAGTCGAAGCCGTGCAGTAAGGTTTAGCATGTTCAAAATGCTCAAAACAAAACAAAATATCTGTAAACCAATAATAAATATGCGTTTAATACTGTTTAAATTAAATATCTGTTATCCTTTTAGACTTAGATGTTGACAAATTACCTGTTGTGGCATCCATGTAATTGCTGTGCAGGAGGTTTCCTTAAGGTTTATCTTAAACGGACATATTCCAAGCCAATAGGAAATATCAAAGAAAATTTTTACTGGGTCGGCCGTCACATCTTTGTTTAAATCAGGAATTATCCTTTTGACCTCTGTCTTTTTAAAAATTTTCCCGTGCAAGGAGTTCATGATGTTTTGACCTGAATACCCTTTCCGAAGGAAGATAGGGCTCAACAACACTTTCTGTTCATTTGTACTGATGCGACTGACGGGACCTGGACGGGTATTTCATTTACGAAACTTGAAGCTCTCATTAATATTTTTAATTAAGTTGATGAGCGAGCCACAAAAATGTTTTCAATATTTTTTGGTATACGGTCGTGATAACCGCAATACCGACAAATGTATTAACTTTACTCTACTCTAAATTCACAGAAGTGTCGAGGCTTTTACAGGTTGATGTTTCGTTGATCTCATATCTTGACATATTGTGAACATACAAAAAGAACGTTTAAGGTATACTGTTATGGTGAACTACTGTCCAATCGGTAGATTATTGATTGGGAACATCGTATTATATGCATATTGTATTTATTTCAAAAAAACATAAACAAACATTTTAATTTTCGCTTGAATTATATAGAATAAAACATGGTCAAAACGAATCCGTCTTGTCTTAAAATCATCTAAAAACTAAAAATAAGTATTATAAAGAGGGCTCGTACAACCAATGTTACGTTACGTAACGGGCTTAACGAAGAGAATATAAATTCTTGTTATATTTGTGTAAAACTGATACGACCTATCAAAATTCGACAAGATATAAGCAGGTCTTTGCAAACAGTCGAAGTTTAAACAATATCTGGCCACATTCAGGATCGAGCCGAACCTTAAAACGGTTTTTTCATGTATTTATTTAAGCCGATACAAGACAAAGTCCTTCTAGAGCGAAGGCATTTCCTTTGCCGCTACATCATTGATTACATTCTTAATAATGAGAGAAAAAATATCGATATAGAAAACGAGAAATTTTGCTAGTTACAATGCATTAAAGTAAGAGTATTATATTAACACTGAGAGAGAGTGAGATCTGGCAATCACTGTGTCAAAAATTACGTCATAATCTATGTCAGAAACTTCACGTCTTACATCATTTTTTTGTTTTTTGAAAAAGGAAATCGTAGAATTCATTTTTGAAAGTTTTTGTTGATTCTAGTGCTTGTAAATTTTTTGGAACATCATTCCATAGCTTATAAAAGTATTAACAAAGTATTATGAGTAAGATATAGTGAATTTGGTTACTTCCGCGTTAACGAAGAAAAATAAGGGTCCTTGCAATATGTTGGTTAAACTCTTACGTCTTATCAAAATTATACTGGATTACAATTACGACCAGGTCATTGCAAATAAACAATAAATTGTGTGTTTGTGTTCAGAAATAAGTACAATCAATAATATACGTACACTACAATGATCTGAATAAACTATTGACCGATTGAGCATCAGTTGTCCATTAGAATATAATATTAGTGTGTTTATGCCGTAGTAGTAGTAAATCCATATCTCGCTGTCGCGCTTATCAGGAACGTGTGCCAAAAACTATCAAAGAGTTTTTAGTGGCTCGCTCATCAACTAATGGTAAATTAAAATGGTAATGAGAACTTTAGGTTGTGTAAATGAAATACCTGTCAGTCACGACAGCACAACTAAATGTATAAAAAGTGTTGTTGTGGTCTACTTATCTGGAAAGGAAAGCTTTACATTTGTAGACCCTTTCTCTCAATATTTGGAGGAAAATCTCGCAAAGTTAGAGATAATAGGAGGATCAATGTTATAGTTTTATTTTATATTTAGGAGTATCTATTTTTCTAGAGTTTAAGGGAAGCTTTCCGCCTTTTACCTTAAGGCCAAGAACGTGATAGAATTAAGCAAAGCCACACGAACTTGTTTTGAAAGTTTCCTTGAAATGTTTCCTTTTGAATGGAAATCAAACCAGGATAAAACCAGTTGCCCCGGAGCAAATGACGTACAGAGTTATTTGGAACACGAAAACCTAAATACAAAAACAAAAAATAAGCTAGTCTCATGTCTACATAGATAAAACTTACGATTAGCTTATTGAAGGGGTTTACATTTGTCAGGAGCGAAAAGTCAACCGAATATCGTTCTCCAGCCTTGATTGCAATATTATTCGCAATATTCGAAACAAACACCATACACATATCATCCCTCTGAAATCCCTGAAAGTGAGTGTGAATCATTACCTTAAGTATAAACTGATTAACCTGCGTTCGTATATCAGCAGCCATTACTAATACTGTAGAGAAACACAAGAAAGAAACAACAAACAAAATTCTACTAGAATAAGTTTCTTGAGGCATGAGGATCTGGGCCAATCGTATCGGGTAGTAAAATGCACCCTCAGCAATCAGCATTGCCAATTGCCACCTAATCGCGGTATTGATTACCTCAGCAAACTTGTTCACATTTTGTGCAGTTTTACACAAACTGTGCCCTGAAAATGCGTAATCTATACCACCTTGTGCCCCCCATCGTGTGAATTGAAAGTCAACAATGTCTCGAAGACTCCAAACATGGGCGAGTAAGAACATGATGCAAATTCGCCACGTGAGTGTGTTTGCAAAAGCTACAAAGTATCGAGCAACTGCAAGAGCCACATCAGTTGCAGGAATTGTGTCATTTCCATATCCAAGACTGGAACTGTTTTGGTTGTTGCTTAGGAAAAATATGAACCTTGCATGTCGCGATGATTTCAATACGTATTTCTTAGGGTCTGCCAGCAGAAGAAGGATGTGCAAACTTGTACCAATTAATACCACAAGCAATGCGGGTCCCAATAAGCAAGCTGCTCGAAACACTCCATGGCCAGACTTGTGCAAAATTGAATGAATGTCACATTTCAGGCTTTTAATAAGTATTACACGGAATGCCGTACTTTACGTGGGATTCGGAACTTACCCAATGGCGTTTTGTGAGTGTGAAATCCTGTAAGCGACAATTTACAACATCGATGAAAATATTTCTACGAAACCAAAACGAAAGTTGAGTGGATAATGGGAGAAGGATTCTACAAACAACGCTCAGAGTCTCTATAAGTTCCGAGGGTCGGTTTGCGTGGCTCTTGAACTGCAGTCGAAACCTTGCCGTAAGGTTTAGCATGTTCATAATGCTCAAAGCAAAACAAAATATCTGTAAACCAATAAAAAAATTGCCAAAATATTGTTGAAATTCAATATAATTTATCCGTTTAGAGTTTTGTAGCGATAAATTACCTGTTGCGGCATCCATGTAATTGCTATGTAGGAGGATTCCTTACGCTTTAACTTAAATGGGCATATTCCAAGCCAATACGAAATATCAAAGAAAACTTTTACTGGGTCGGCCGTCAGATCTTTGTCTAAGTCAGGAATTATTCTTTGGACCTTTGCTTGTTTAAAAAATTTGTGGTGTAAGGAGTTCATTGTGTTTCGAACTGAATACCCTTTCCAAAAGAAAGTAGAGCTCAACAACAATTTCTAAATACCAGTTGTACAGATGGGAAAGAAGGGAGGGGTATCTTACTTACAAAACAAAAGTTCTCATTAATATTTTTAATTTAGTTGATGAGCGAGCCACAAAAATGTTTTCAATATTTTTAGGTACACGTTCGTTCGTACACGCAACACCGAAAAATGTATTTACTATAACTTTGGCAAAACCAACTTGTCCAAACCTCCTTTGGGTACAACTACTTTACTCTAAATTCACAGAAGTGTAGAGCATTTCACAATTTGATATTTCGTTGAACTCATAATGTCATATTTGGAAGATTTACGAAAAAGGTTAACGATAGGTCACTCGTTTAAAACGTTGCCTAGATTACCGGTTTAATGATGCTCAAACGGTCGATATTTTATTATAAAAGAAGCTAATAATTATTCAAAATCGTCCAGACAGTTTTAACAGAAATGGCGGTTCATGAATACATTCAATTTCGATTCTTTTCCTTCCCCTTCTTATATTTCTCCTTCCACCTCGGGTTCTCCTTCGTTTCTTGTTTAGCTTTCTCCTTCACCGGTTTTAGCTTAGGCTTTGGTTTAGATTCTAAAGCCGACGAGATCACGAATTATATTGACAGGTTAGAAAAAATGAAACACGATCATAACAAACTCTTGACATTTGACAAACACTGGACTCCTTTCCTGCATTAAGTACCGTAAGCTGTGCTCTGTAGCTAACCAAAAACGTTGAAAAGGAAGCTTTTCGTGTGATACAATCCCCGTGCAGAAGTTTAATGAAAGAGTCTGCATTTCTGTGCATGCGACTGCGACAGACCTCTCTATCACGAAGAGTTCCTTCACAAACAGAGCTCCGCATTGCAAGATCATAAAATTGAATTTTGCAATGAGTTTACAATGTTAGTTGTCATATCTTTGGAATTCTGATTAATTATATTTGGTGGATTGCCATTCACATTAATTTGATTAACTAGCACAGGTTAGACCGATGTGACTTTGTATTGTGGAATCGTTTAGGTTTGGGTAATTACTTTTTGTTAATTGTTGTAATAATGATTTTTACTGTAAATGCTTCATGTTTCCGTAGGTTATCGTTATAATAAACATTTGTCTAACTATCAACTTGTAACATGAAGAATGGAGATGCCTGATGTTTGGAATTGTCAACCAGTTTAAGTTCTAAATACTGAACTGAGACAATTTCCCACACCTGTGTATTGTATGCAGTATCTCTGTCATAAGCAAAAATACGGCATCAGAACTACATATCTGAAGGTCCTAGATGGGTACAGTTGATAATTTGATTGTTGTTGTTGACTGTCGCTGGGAAAGTAATTAAACATGGCATTGGCAAACAAGCATTGTAATCATGAAACTGAGTTCCCTTCTGACTTTTGTGGATTCCATTCAATTTTTATTCCATAAGTTTGTCTGGCTAGAACAGAGGTTTTAACATGCAAAATACAAATAATTAATTTGTTGAAACTGAGATTCTAAGTTCATGATGATAAAAGTTTGCCGGTATACGGAATGCAGGCTTGTAAGCATGCAGATTATATAATTGCGGACTATAATATAAAACGCACTATAGAATTTTGATGGGAATATTTTTTGAGTTTTGAAGTGAAACTGATCTTTATGTTATAAAATCTGCACAACAAGGAGCATACCGATGATGATTTTTGCAAAAATGAAAGAAAAGTTACGTTGTGAGTGAATATACGGAGAAAACATTTTATTTTTATTCTTTATTTTTGTCCTGAGACTTTGAATTCAAAACATTTACGAACTTCAATGATCGCAAACGAATCGTAAAAATCTGGTTCGAGTCAGTCAGTCTCGGGCATGGATACATATTTTTTGACCGATCAATACAACCCAAGAGGAATCCAATGGGGTAGTTCGAATTTCAATGATTACTTCATTTTTAAACACGCTGTATATTACCTGAAAGGATGCGAATTGGAACATATTGTTACAATTGAAATCTGAGGCTTATAGCTGGTTTGTGGAGTTTTCAGGGTAATTTTTCTATTGCATTTATTACTCTGGGGTTTCTTTGTACTAATATATGTTTTTTATATAGTAACTATGATTCAGTAGAGATGAAAAAAATCTTAGAGTGTTGTTTTCAAAAATTTTAGTTTTATATTTTCTGATAGAAATTCCTATTGCTGCCGAGTTTTCATCGTTTCGAAATTATAGGTTCCCGATCTTTTTGGGCTTTGATCGTTTTCGGAACAGAGTTTCAATCGGTTTGTCGGGAACTACTTTCTTTAGACACAGGTAAGAGTACTTCATTCCCCGTATTTAATTGCGTGGCAATTCTATCATTAATGTTGTCCTAATAATAATATGATGGAGGCGCCAGTGAATTGCGTTGTTGCTACGATAACTGAAATCTTTTATATTTTTCCTGTACAGCTTTTCGCAACCATTTCTCGAAACGCTGTCTGGAATTTAGCCTTATGATATTAGTTGCTAAAATCATCTCTTTTCTGAATAAAACTGAAGTACGAAACATTATATTTGACTTTTAACTTTACGATATTTTGTTCCAAAGGGTGTTTTTGTAAGCACCACAAAATGTTTTCCAGGAAATTACACAACGAAATACAATATACGTCTTATAATGTGGTTGTGTTAAGCACGCATACGAAAAAGAAGTAGATTCATGAGTAAGTCTGTAGAAAACGGCAACTTTTTCTTTAAGAAAATTGCAAAGATTTTGCAGTATTCAGCATAGGGTAGTTTTCAACTTGAAGGCACAGCTGCTGATGACGTTCGCAATTCATAAGACAATGTTTACATTAATATTTCTGTTTCACGAAAAAGTCTAGGACTCCCACAGTGACTCATTGTGTGTGTTTAACACATCGTTTCATCGTTTCATCGTTGTTAAGTATACGAAGATGAATCTTTAGCACAATTGTTTTTAGAAAAGTCATGAACTAAAAATTTTTACTACAGTTTTGATTTTATAAGTTTAAGTTCTACATGTTGCAGAGAATCCATGAATGAGATAGGATATGAAATGAAAATTCATAATAAATATTGCTATTAATGTGTAAAATTTCACAATCGCCATTTTATGTTCTTATTGATTACAACTTTACTGTTAACTGCTATCAGTATATCATTGTAGCCCTGTGATTATGTGACTTGTCCATTTTATTGCCACCCCCGGTAAGATTCCAGAAACATTTACCTCATGCTCTTTTGACTGTGTGGAGACACTACAAACAGGGCACCAGAGGAAAATCTTGTGTTTAATAGATGAGAATCATACTTGTTATACCTGCTTGTTATATCAACAAGCAACTTGTTACTTGTTATATCTATGGAATTCTGACTAAGCATATTTGGAGGATTGCCTTCATATTAACTTAATGATTAACTAGCACATAGGCTAGTCTGATATGACTTATAGGGACGTTGCTAGAATACATTCAATATTAACCATGTTAAAATTGTAATACAATCAACAGAACAAATTAACAACCAAATGCTGAAACTGAGTTTCTAAGTTCATGATGATAAAAGTTTGACGGCATACGGAATGCAGGCTTGTTAACAGGCAGATTATAGAATGCAGACTTGAATATATAACTTACCATAGAATCATGGTAGAAGATGATCTTCTACCGTGATAAAACTAAACTACAAAACATTAAATCATTGAGCCAAACAAAGCAATAACATTTTCTTTAACGTTCACACCAAGGAAAGCTTTAGTTTTTCATGTGTGCCTAAACGGAAAAAATTATCGGAAAAGGTTTATGATAATATCATAAAAGTCATATTCACAACAAACAAGTGGTTGTGTGCAATGACCGCTTAGAGTTAAAAGGGACGCTTTTGTTTGATACAATCCCCGTTCAGACTCCTCTGAGAATCAGTCTGCATTTCTGTGCAGTGCATACGATAGAGCTCGAGTCACACAGATTGTGTATCATTAAGTGGGGAAAGCTGCTTAATAGGATTGATGATGGTGACTCTCCGTCTGACTGTTAGCTGTTGTCGAAAGCTATTGAACGGAATCGGCTTGGATTTTCTGGGTATCGTCTAGGGTTTAAGATCACAATGATGAACGAGAAGATGATGCTGATAAATCTTGAGATTGTTTACAAGTTGGTTTATTCCTAGACACAAGTCGTACCAATTTCTAAAAGATAAAGCCGGAACCAAGCAATAGGAATCAACAAAGTTTTCTTCTCTATTAAAATAACTTATGCAAGTAGCTTTGATGGACAACTAAAACGCAATCAAAATTAAAATAATTCAGGAAAACAGCCATTCATTTAGGAATTGAAAATAATTTACTGTCAATGATGTGCTTTTATTGTGTTTAGCCCATCTTGAAACCACAATCAGGATGAATCAATGAAGGATGAGGCAACAAAAAGCAGATAATACATCCACTTTCTAATTATCATCTTGTGGATATTTATATACCAACTGGCGTCGCCGTAATTCTCTATTTCTAGTTAAAACAAGCAGGACAAAAACAAATTGAACAAGAATAATAAGACCCATTAAATAATTCATAGCTCCCCACGTTTCAAATGTCCGGTTAGAAACGTTCATTGTCAATGTTTTTGGAACAGGATCATTTTGAACGAACAAATTACTTGCTTTCAATCCTTTATCTGAGAAAATTTTCTCTTGCAAGTCATACGTCCACCAGCCATTTGTTCTGAAATCCCTAGTGTGGGTTATGGTTGCGCCATCAAACGCCTGTTCTATAAATACTGTAACGTTTTCTGTTTTGGCGATTTTTGCCATGCTGTACCAAATCCAAAGAAGCGAATCGTAGTTGCGCTCTGAGTCCCAGTCCATGACA
>JAAXOA010004249.1:0-10492 GCA_036561885.1 Salina celebensis
CTCCTCAAACTCTTCGTAAATTACTTTCCTTTTAGTAAAACTAAAATCTCCTCTTAGTTGGCTTCCTAAAGCATGAACTGAAGATAAGGTTCCTGTCTTTAGGAGTCTTTCTTACGTGGGATCATTTGCAAATGCAAAAATTTGAAAGGTAGGTATCAAATTATAATATGAAAAGGCAGTATTGTTGTTTTGCTTTTCACATTTATTCTCACACGAGCTGAATTGCTTTTTTCTCATTAGCAGGAAGAATAATAATCAAACTAGGAATTATGAGGTTTTCTCATCTCGTGGTGCACGCATTGTCTCCGTTTAACTCATTGCATGCCTACAGCTATAAAATACTAAATCGATAAAAAGAATTATTCAGTTTTGAAATAACTCGCTTTCTAATATATTTTATTACGACACTAGAAGAACATTGTGGAACATACGTATACGCCACATAAAAAGCTCTTTCAAAAAACTACGTAGTACAGCCCAATATCTTCCACTAGAAAACTAACCAAACCTCAATTCGTTTCAAAATTGTGTACTAGTTGTTCAGAATTTTCAAGGAGTAGACTTCAGCATGGAAGCTCTTCTAAATCCTATCATCTCTATCCGTTATCGTTATATGGGAACATCATGGACTATAATTCCAGTTGGGTATACCAAGAAAGAAAACTACGGAGCTACAGACCAAAAACCTAATTTCCTTCGTGGGGTCCATATTTATAAGTGGGAGATACTATGGAAAGGTAACATGTGAAGCTGTGGTTTACCTGTATCCACCAGCGATTGATAAAGAACCTGAAATGTTTTACACTCCAAGACTTTCACGAATATCAGTGTTAAAAGATATTTTAATTTTTTTATGCATATACGCTCCAGAACCCGTTATTTGCCCAGGTAAACATGCGTGGCGGCTGCGAATCGTCACCACGATTCCCAAATACGTTCTCATTATTCGGAATGACTGGTCGGGGTCCTTGCAATCCGTTTTGTCTGCTATTCTTATGCAAACGATACGCCCGCGGGTACCTATCACAATAATAATTTGGGAAACTTCAACGAATGTAATTCTTCTTAACTGTGAGTTTTGTGGAAGTCGTAACTATTTTAACTGGATTCGGCTAAGCGAAGACATTTTACCTGTGAGACAACGACTTGGCAGATGGAAAGAACTTTCTCTGGAAAGCCCTGTCGCAAACATTCTAGTCAATGGCTTTATTCACCACCTTATTCTTGATGTACCACTATACAGAAAGATTCATAACGTTCTAATTCATCTTTCCAAGGAATATATCTACAGCACAGGGATATCAGCCGTATATGTTCACCTGATGTCACAACTGCTACCAGGAAATGCAACATTTTGGTATTTTTACAAGTATTATTGGCCGGAAGGTTTTAAAAATAACATGCGTATTTGTGAAACAGGTAGTTCAGATAACGACTTGCCAGATATGTATACATCTAGCTTGATACGTGCATTTGGGGAGCATTTGGCGGAATTTGTTTCGACATCTGTAGTATTTGACCGCTCCCGTTTAAAATTTGTTAGTTGTCACGATTCAAGGAATGGTATTATTACTAATATTTTAGAGTTGGTATATTTTGTTGATTGTTATTCTTGGATAGCATTCTTCGGTTCAGTTATAGTTGCTGTATTTGCTCTAGATTCATCTCGTTTCATGGTAAAATCTCTAAAGACTCGAGGTCGCTTACTAGTCAGGATATACGAGGTTCTATTAGAACAAGGAAGTTCTTTATACCAAATTAGTTTGAAATTAACTCCAGCTCCAGCGCAGTGGATACTTTTTGCTTTGTTGTTACCTCTGACAGTATTCATGATACAATATCGGGGTGATAATATTACAAGGCTTACAGTGACACCGGAGTCAATCCCATTTGATTCATTTGACAGTTTAATAAGGAATAGCTTTAAGATTTACGTTACGCCGATTGATCTAGCTAAGCCCGAAATGGATGCTTTTGAAACAAAACCGAAAGGAAGACCTTATTTGCAAAGCAGTGCTCATGGGGCCTTTCCTGTTGTTTCTGTCCTTTGGGAGGCAGTATTTTAGGTTTAAGCGAGTTAGGGATATGCAACACCTTCTGTCAGAGAAAGTGCAATACTATTTGGATAAAACTGAACTTTTTCCTACCTGGATTAGTCAGCAATTCGACAGCAGTAATTGGGAATGGAAAATGGTGATTGACCATTTAAAAGGTTGTGAACGAGTTGCAGCTGTAATGACATCAGATTTTGCTGATGATACATTAAATTAACTTCGGCACACGCGACGAAAAGCATTCCTTGGAAAAGAATCGATACACGAGTTACTTTTGGGATATTCGGTCCAGGGAGTTGTGCATAAAAAGATATGGAGTAGATTGACGACTTTTACTCAAACAGGGATTAATGACTGGTGGTGGAATTACTTTGATCAAATTCATAAGCAAGTTCGTATTCCTGATTTGCTCATAGAAGAAGAAGCACCCAAGAAATTTTTGGAGTTTGTACCGTTATTTATAGTCCTCTGGGTGGGTCTTTTCATATCTTTAGCAATCTTTTGCGTAATGGATTCGAGCATGTGTCGCCTGGCGTGCATATGAGAGTAGATAATGGCATAGTCATGACGCTCTGGAGTGGATGTGCAAATAAATTATGGAATGAACAAAGTCCGGGTTTGAAAAGATAAACTAAACACAAAATTTATTTACATACCCAAATTCAAAACATTTTGAACGCATCCAAAACAGGAAACTTATCTATTTGCGGAATTGACACGATGGATGATTTGTAATACAAGAAGACATGAAAAATAGCTGGATATGATACGATTAGGTATTACCCGGCTTAATCCGGTGTAAGTTAACTAATTAGTGCATATGTAACTCTTATGTTAACATTAAAATTTTATTATTTGTTATTCAATAACATAGCATTTAAATCGAAATGGGACATACACCGAGGTTTTAAAATCTTCACCTACTTGACATCGAAGACTTCCCAAACCTGCTTTACATACATCAACTTTCTTTTTTCACAATTATTCTATCCATTTCTACGCGTCCTACCCCGTAACTAATACGTTGTTACTTATATCAGTGATTTCCAAAAAGTTCAAACCAATGATTGGATAGATTTTTTGGACCGCAAAATGAAACATGAACAGAATGAGTCCGATTAAACTTGCACCTGCTCTTGAATTTGTTTCGTTCTACTTAATACTAAAATGTGACAATAATATACGCACATATACCACAACTTTCCCAAACTAGATACGGTGACCCCCGTGCAAAGGGTAAATCAACCTACATTTGCCCATTCCGGAATAATTGTTCTGTTCAGAACATGTTAAATCATTTCCAATAATTACATCATACCTTAGTCCTTATATTATTCAGTAAAAATGACAACATTTACATTCAATCATACTCCTTGTTTCATTCACCAGTCATGCAATTTTTACTTGCTTCAAGATAAAAAATAAGCTTTTCAAAGCTATTGAGGTATAGGTTAGGTCACAAACTATCCCAAGTTGTTTGCGACAAAATAAAAATATTATTTTGATTTCATGCACATTCTTAGTTGTTTCAGTACAAGAATAAAAATATTGTTCATTTACTATGCATGAAAAATAGTGTCCATTTAGAACATTTTCAATGAGCTTTTCGATATGGTCCTTCAGTGCATTATCTCGCTATATTTCCAATAAATATATTTCTTCGGACTCGGACTTCGTGGAAAAAGACTAACAAGGGACAGTATTCAGTGGCAACGCCGATATCGGCTTGAAAAATACTTTCACTTATGCAACTTGACGAGCTGAACACGATGGTGTACTTCGTTTTCCCTAGTGGGCCCTTAAAGGGCCCCTACCGTAAAATAACATCTAGCATTTTTCAGTATACGTTTGCAATGTTTGGGTCAGTAGCAAGATTATATGTTCGAATGATTTGGTTTACTTCTGCATTCGTAGGCCCTTTAAGGGTACCCTAGCATTTTAAGTATTTTTGTTTCGTTCATAACTTGATCAAGACAAATTTTATATGGTCACACGTTGACAAGTAATTCCACAATTTATTCTTTTCATATCTGTTCCATTGCTAATTTACAATTACAATTTACATTTTTTCCGTTTTCATATTACAAACGTTATTAAATGGGCACTGGGCAAAACATTTATAAGTCATCACTGCATGCATATAAAAAAATCGATGAATTGTGCCAATAAGATTTGTCTCCAGCAAATTATAGTACATATAAGTAAAAAAATCGTCGAAAAGTGCTAGTAGTACCCTTCAAGTTCCGGTAGGGGCCCCTTAAGGGCCCACTAGGGAAAACGAAGTACACCATCGTGTTTAGCTCGTCAAGTTGCACAAGATAAAGCACCTTTCAAGCCGATATCGGCGTTGCCACTGAATACCCACCCTTGTAAGTGACTAACCATACTACTAGTGGCACCAAAATGTGTAACTCAGCGCGCCAACCGGTATCCAGGTGGATACCATATGTTGCAGCCAGCAACATAAAATTCAAACCTTCGATAGATTTTAATCCACCGTTAATTAATCATACATTCTCCATGCGTCATATTTCCTATGAGTGACACTTCGCTTTCCAAGTAAACCTTCTTATTGTTTTTCCCTCTTCTTTTTCCATCCTCATTTTTTTCCATCATCCGCAGTCAAGTTAGAACTCTTTGGTATAAAAGAAGAGAGTCACTCTGTGATTTTCACTTCTTCTCGATTCCATGTCCCAAAACGTGTTTTTAAGTTGCGTCTCAAGTGCAATTTGATCCCTTGACCTTATCGCTACTTTTAAGTCTCCAACACCTTTGCTCATGATTTAGTAGCTGTTGGTCTTGTCTTTTTGAACAGACAAAGCATTATTGGTACAGCCAAAAAAAATTTTGTGCATACTCCCAGGCCTGTTTTACCTGTGCCTGTGATTGAGTGCTATTTTGGCAAGAAGGTAACAGTGTCTTGCTCACGGTTGTTGGAGTTTCATGTACCCCAAGTCTGCTGCAATAGCAGAGTTTGGTGAAATAGAATATTTTGTATTTTGTTTTTCTTTGTTTCATTACGTCTCAACGAGGAGAAAGTACAAGTTATAACTCTAACTACAATGGGTTAGTAGAGTGTGAGTTTTCTCTTGTTTTTGGGAAAACTATCTTGTGAAAGTGTTCGAACACCGGCAGTGTAACAAAAAACTAGTTTTATTCGATGTATCTATTAAATGAGAGCGGGGACGCCTGCAACCCTAAGAAATTGAGAAAAAGGACTCGCAGCAGTCATACAAAAATCTATTGAGTAATATTCTCAAAACACTATCAACTCATTGTCAAGATTTCATGAGTGAAATGATTGTATGAAAACTGACAAAATTCTTTATTGTTTCTCTGAGGCCACAGTCCTTACAGAACTCTTAGAGTAAAAGTCGCGACTTGCTTGAGCTGCTACCAATATAGCATTAAGGTGTCGGAATCTTTTCCCAGTTTCAACAAAAGATCCAACCAGGTGCGTCTTCAACCACCACAATCAAAAAAAAAATCCTGTCGACTGGTGTAAACAACCGTCAACAAGACAATAATGAGTGATCCATCACCCAACAACAAGAGCCTGCCAACAATGGCAGCGTCGACTGCGTCCTACGCAGATAGGGACCAGCTCCCACAACAAATAAGCACTGCTACAAATGATTTGCCTACACAGACAAATCAAATTACAGCTAGCAGCGATCGGGAACAATTACCACAGGCACCCACCACGGCCGTGCCACTCCATGGTGACCGCCAGTACCAATGAACGCCATTCTCAAGGTTCATTGACAAGTAACCGCTCGTCAACGGTTACCACAAACTTGCCAAGGATAATTTTTCGACAACCGGCAACGAGTCCCGGTACGTCTACTCCAAATAAAAACAAGAGTACGACAAGTGCTAAAGACGTGTTGGCACACTGGTCAACCATGACTAGACAAATTCTTCATCAAGAAACACTAGTTGAAAAAACTTGGATACCCCTTGGATAGAGTCACTCAGCGACCAGTTGCCAAGAACAAAGGCATTGGTCCTTACCTCCGGGAATTGCTAGTAATTGTGGAGTATATGCGACTCGACAACCAGCACGTGGGAAATTTCCACTGGGGAAAAAAACTCAGATGCTGAAGACGCGCTTCAGTCTTTAGCTTTTAAGATCGCCACCACCGGATTTAGCTAAATCATATAAGAGATTCACTCCGCATCCAGGGACTTAAAACTTGGATTCGTTTGCCTATTTCCTGCTGCAACGCCTACAGGGCTTGACTGCGTGTTACGATCGTAGCCATTCTCATATTCCTTCCGTTAGGGACCTGCAACCTTCAGAAAGAGCACAGCCCTACTCAAAATCCAAGCACTTACCTTCTCACTGGTGGACACCCTGTTCGACGAATTCGCCCCCATAGCGATTCTTCCCCAGAGAATCAACCGTTACCAGACGACGAATCACGATCTACACACACTCTTCAACGATCTTCTTCTCGCGAAGATCTCCAGCGACGGCTATGGTCAGTCACGAGTAGCGTCATAGCGACCAGCGACGATGCACCAGCCATCGTCTAGTGGATCTACTTCCCGAGCGACTCCACATAACACGTTCAGGCGTTTGGAAGCTCGTTCAGGCGTTCGGACGATGCCGCGCCAGTTCTCACAATTCAGGAGAAAGGCCCCCGTGTCCTAGTTGTCAGAGGAACCATTTCTTATTCCGGTGCTCCTTATGAAAACACCTTACACACAATGCAAAACTTCGGACAAGAAGCTAAGTAGCCGCGAGTGACGAAGAAGTAGATCACAATCCTTAGACCTGAGAACCAGCTCTTGAAAGACATGTCAACGGACGAGAAAATAACGGCCATCCACTAGAGACCGCCGAGGTGGACGAAGTTTTTGAGCGACCTCAGGACCCAACCCTACCGTGTTTTAGCCATAACCTGCCAGGTTCTACGCCGTCGGCGAGATCTTTCGCCGGGGCTGCAGGTGGAGCGGAATCGCCATTAGGACTACACAATTTTTCGCATCAGTCCTAATCGGTTCACAGCGAGATCAGATCGGACGAAAATATTTTTCAAAAGAAGCTGAGTGGCCCATGCCTAGCGCAGCTTATCATTATCAACTTAGATCAAGGCGAAACAAGATGGGTAAAGATAAACGCCGACAATAAGGACAAAAGTTCCCCGGATGACACCGGTGGCCACCCAAGCAAGTCGGCTAGAGCAACAGCTCAGTCTCCGTCGCCTGACAAAAAAATCTAAACCCAGACACCCGTCTGGGACCAGCGTTGCTTTAATTCAACTGCAAGGGTAAATATAGAAAACACTGTAACGGATCCGACAAACCCGTATCCTTTGGACACCGTCTTCCGTCGACCTCCTCATGAAAAGACGTCGGCCCTACGCTCTCCGAGCTTCAACTTATTGTCGACCAAATGCGTTGGAGTAACGCAGAAGAAGGTGCCTGTTATTGGGGAAAGTATTTGGATGCAGAAGATGTTTCTTAAACCATTGCGTAAAAGGCTAATGAAACTCGGGGGGTGGAAAGAGAAACTGTAAATGCACGTACCATAATGCAGGAGATGCGAACAGCCATGTTCATGAATTTTCCGACTTCCCGACAGCGCGACCACAGCGTCTTATCGCTGTGCGCGTCTTCCGCTCATTTTTTTCCAGCCAGCCACAAAACCTTTTTTTGTGGAGCTTTACCTACACTATTTTCTGCTCTCAGAAAAGAAGTGCGTTATATTGTCAAACAAACACCGAGTCGTCCTACAAAGGTGACTCACTTATTAAACATAATCTTATTATGTACTACATGCATTACTCAATAATGTCGTATGAATAATTTCGTACGTAAGTCTCTACGAGGAAATAATGCGTCAGTTTTCTCTTTCCAAAGTTGTAACAAGATGATTGAGGTTTTATGTATCATGCAACTACTAACGGTTGACTCATGACATACACACAGTTTAAAGCTTCCATGCTTCATATGGAAAACGAGTGTTCCTAGTGAAGTGACTTGCAGCGGAGCTATTTTCGTATACTCTCGGAATCTTACAGCTCATCTACTCTATCGACTACCTTCCAAAAAGGTCAATCTGTTCTCATCTTCAACCCAGATGCTCAACAAGAAGAGTGGACAGTAAGGAAGGTTCTGTCAGAATCTGCACCTAGCATGGTCGAAGCTTTAGATCCACGAGTAGAATAATCCCCAGTGTCGTCGGAGTTTAAGTTAACTGCACTACCAGCTAAGTATGCAGAAAGCACAGACCAAGCTCCAAGTGTGCGAGTGGTACCTCCAAGCCCTATTCCAGGGAATGTGTTTCCAGACCTACTGCTAGCAGACGTACACAACGGGTCCGTTGAGTCACTCGCAGAATCAACTCCTACACTTCGGTTCAACCAGAATCTGTCAGGCTGGACACTAATCTTGTCCCTCCTTCTGTCTATCCAGGGTGCTCAAGCCGTTTCTCCTTCAGACTTATCCCCAACGGCGTCCACCATGATCGTCTATCTAGGATGTATTGTAATTGTGTTGGGAAGCGCCTTCAACTTCTTTACTCTGCGTTGGATAGCGACACGTCCTCCTGGGCGTTTCGCATTCCTGAAGGTCTACCGGTTCATGATCTCCAGCCTTGCCATGCTCGACCTGGTTAAGTCATTGGTTCTCTTGCCGATGGACGCGTTTCGGTTTTACCTCCGAGAATGAATATTCGGACCTTCTTGGTGTATGATTTCTGTGTTTCTTCACCAAGGAATCAACACATTCATCTGGACACATCTTGGAATAATCCTGTTCACTTGCCTGTTGGAGCCTCCCGCTGGCGCATCCAGGACTAATCATCTCGTCTATGCAAAGGCAGCGATCTTCTTCCTGCAAGGGATCGCCAGTTTTGTACCTCCGTTGCTGGGCTTATTCCAGATCTGGAGATACGTAGAACCTAGCAATATGGATGCGACGACATGCACTCTTCAATACCTCAACTGGTACGAAGAATTCACCTTGACAATGTGGCCCTTGCTTTTAATTGTGCCAGGCGCCCTCAAAATATACGTCGTCCGACGTTACTAATCACTCCCAGAAACAACGACATTGTCAGTGTCCTTGGTTACCCGCTTCAAAGTACTTTGCTTACGGTACAATACTTCTCTGTTCAGAGCCTGCTATATCTACTTGGGATATATTGTCCTTGACGCAGCACTTCTAATCTTGAAAGAAAAACACAAGGCGATTCCACCCCTCCAAGCAACCGCACAAGTCGTGGCTTTGATGGCGGTTCTCTTGAACCCCATAACGTTTCTCAGACTTACCGTGTTCATCCGTGTTAGAGATAGAAAGGACATTTTTTATGTCCTTAAAAACTTTTTATTTTATTATTCTCCGACTCACACCTCGTATGAATCCGAACATGATGATCACACAATACATCAATATCTTCACAGACCAATTGTTCCATGATGTCACTTATGCATCATTAGGAATTTTAGCGGATTCTACTCCAACCTTGCGGTTATTATAATTATTATCAATATTTTGCTTGCGAGCTGACTTTATATTAATGAGTGCTTATCAGATTTTGCTACTTAACTCTGCTTTGAGACGCCACAAATTCTTATCGCTTTGCGCGTTTTTTGTCAAGGCGACTGCAGTGGACACAAACATACTACATTGTAATTCGTGTTTTCTCCTATACATTATTTCTGTATTTTATGAAACTGTATTTTATTTTTGTATTTCTGTATTTCAATATTTCCTATTGTCTTTAATTCAACAAGGGCATGGACGCCTGCATTTACCCTAACATCTGGCTCATTATTGAAGAAAAAATCGGGGGTGGCAGTGACAGACATTTGTAGTTAAATTGTGAAAGTCACAAACAATTACATTATTGTTTGCGACCAAAAGGAAAAGTACATTATTATCGGGAATGTGGGAGAATGTGTCATGTTGCTTTTTCTACTATCGTGAGAGTTCTTCATACTGTCAGCAATGTTCATTTCCGTTAAAATCCAACTGAATTCATGGAATTGGTTCTAAAGAAATTCTATAGTAATGATAGTTGAACAAAATATGTCCAAATAAAGTAATGCAATTAGTCATGTAATGCCACAAATAAAGTTTTTACTTTAAAGTAATGCATCGAAGTAGTTCTTGCGAGCTGTGAAAATCAGTTTACAGAGCAACAGATCTTTACAAGAAAAGAGCGCTTCCAGAATAATCAGCAATTTAGCTGACATTTTACTCTCGTCATTTCCCAAAACTATCTTTCCTAAGAAAGAAAACGATACGATGATGAAAAATTTAGGAAGACAGGAAATTTTGCCTTTCGTGTGTTCGAGCAATGTATCCATACATGGAAGATCATAATCATTCTCGATATTTAGCATTGCATCGTTTTGTAAGTGATAAAGCTAGCAAATCCGTTTTACTTACGGGTTTAATCTCATTCAGTTAGGTGCATTGCAGGA
>JAAXOA010004250.1:0-10491 GCA_036561885.1 Salina celebensis
AGGTGTATATTTAATGCCAGCTGTAATTGTCGTTGTAATATTACTGCCAGCTAAGTCCACAGCTGACGGTTGGGATATAGTTTTCACAAGGATTCCGTGCACTAGTTGTGTTTTAAAATTTAAACAATACAAAATGGACAGTATATTTCTTGGCAACACGAATTTAGTAATACATTCGGAATTTACAAGAAATGAAAATAGACTGAAAACTCATTCTTCTGGTATGAAAGCAGTGACAGGTCTGGAGTCGATGTCCGATTCCAAATGCTCGATTCAATCTTTGAGAAACGCTTGGTTCTCGTACAATGTTTCTGATATTTGCGAAGACCCTAGACTTCTAACATTGAAAATTCTAGCCAACGCGTTCAATTTTTCAATAAGCTACGGAAACCAGATCCCAACAAAACTGAAGTACCCTGAAATAGATGTTGAAAGCTTTTCAAATGATGATGATGACAACCCTACTTTTTTGCCAACCAGTTTATACGATCATTTCAGTAATGCTTATGCCTTCTGTAGGCTCAAAGCGGAGTTTGAGGCCTGGAATATTTTGCAGATTCCAATGAGTCCACTTGATACGTACACCTGGTTAATACTTTTCATGACCTTCTGTCTTGTGTTTTTGTTCATTAGAAAATGTGACACTAATCGTAGATCGAGCAGTAGTATCATATTCGAACTAACTCGGATTGTTTTCCAGCGGTCAGTTCAAAGGCGAGAGTTAATGAGAATATCCTTACTGTCCTCTTTATTTTTTGTGGAATTTCTATATTTAGGTAAGACACTTTTGATAAACATTCTTTCGAGTACATTCGAAAAAGATAACTCAAAAATTACACTGATTTGATCCCCGTCACTTGTTCCAATCCCAGTAAGATGATCCCTACTCTTTTTGTCAGGGACGCATTTTATCCTGACAAACTTGATCCACATCCACATTTCCTGAAATTTTCCTCTTCTTAATTGACGTAACCCTTTTTCGCAAACGTTGTCTAAGTCGCGAAATGAGACTTCTCTATATCCGTCCCGTATGTTTCAGGCAAACTCACTGATATCTCGACATATGTACTTTGCCTGTAAAATTATTTGCTCTATCAACTTATATGTATTTAGGTTCTATCACCACGGAGATTGTGAAACCTGCAGAGCGGCATCGTGCTAATACAATGACTGAAATATTAAGGCTTGGATACAAAATTCATTCAAGAGGTGAACAACTAGGCTTCTTGCTGCGTTTAGAGAAGCTGGTACGGTCGGAAGGCTTTACTGGCAACTTATTTGAATCTTACAAAACCTCTCCGAACGAATCATTGTCATTTAAGTTCTTCAAATTTCATTCCTTACCCCCACGGAAGGTTTTAAGTAGCTTTCGGAAAGCCTTGGTT
The DNA here is from genome assembly GCA_036561885.1 of Salina celebensis. NCBI lineage: Eukaryota > Metazoa > Arthropoda > Collembola > Entomobryomorpha > Paronellidae > Salina > Salina celebensis. The sequence goes on from JAAXOA010004250.1 coordinate 1,386, forward strand.
ACTCTTGTAGTTCATTCATTAGATACATTTACCTTGCGACCCTTCAGGAATGCGCCAAAGTACGAGTGCGATTGGATTCAGAGGTTATACAACCGTCGAACAAGAGTACTTCGAATACGTTCTGCGCAATTCAAACATGTTAAAGCGGCTTTAGAGAGAATTTTATTTGAATCCGGTTTGAGATTGGCTTGGACCAACAGGCAAAGTTACGAAGGTAATCGTATTATGCAAAAAGATGACAGCATTGAAATGGAGAAGGTCAGCGTTATTAAATCAACGGATGTGCGATTTAGGGCCATCGCGTCATTATGGGGATTAGGACTGCTTTTCGCTTTGTGCCAATTTAGTTTAGAAGTCTTAGGAATCCGTCTAATAAAGTATCGTGTACTGAATTTTCGAAGTATTGCCAAACTTCTACGGCAAAGTGTCCTAAAATGGACCATCCGCGTATTGAAAACATTTTGTACCCTTACGAAACGCTGTTTTTACTCCAATCCTTTGGCTCACCGTCCCGTCTGCTTGCGCCGTAATTATCGGATCAAGCCGCTAAGGCATACTACAAATAGATACGCCGTCTCCGCAAATACTGGATTTTATTGGCAACTCGTTGAGTGGTTTTCGAAACGTTTATGTCATGTTTTGTCAACTAAATGACTTGTGGGTACAGCAACTAGGGTTAACTGTAATGATTACATCCGTATTCGATCACTTAGCGATGATTTAGTTAGAACTTGTTCTAATTTTCCACAGCGCCAATTATTTATTTTTACGTGTGATGTAAATGACAAATTTGCTATGAATAAAGATTATTATAATTTATACTGAATAAAACTTTGCATCCGATTTGATGTCTTTCAGTTGTTGATAGTTAAAAAATGTGTTGCTGCTAATTTTCATTGACACAATAAGTTGTTTTAGAACAATTTTGTTTTTTCGCTGAAGAGATTTTACCTTTTACGGTTTTAAATCAACAAAAGTAGGTAATTTTTGTATCAGAATCAACTAGTTTTAATCAGGCAAATATTTTGCAAATTTTGAATTTGCAGCCACATGAGATAGTTGCAGTCAAATAAAGTCCTTTTGTCATTTTCGAAACTTTTGCTGAAATACGGGGGACAGCTCAATTCCGATATCTTTGGGATGCATTGTAAAAATCACACAGTTGTTTAACATGCGCTCCGCATAATGGGGCGAGAACTAGCCTCAGCAAGAAATAGTATTACTTCATTTGTAACTATCACGGATAAGATAAGTTAGTCAAAACTATACTATCATTAGTCAGGCAAAGCATGCATGCGACTAAGAAACGGCTAACAACGTTACGAGACGGTTCCTGACTTGTCACTTATGTATGTTAGTCAGATAGACCGGTAGGGATACCCAAACAATCAATAACCCGTAACACTCTCACGCCATATCAGTGATTGGCCGCTCCATCTCAGCATTCAATCCACAAGTAAATACACAAGTCACTGCCGGTTCCCTCGGTGTTTTGTACGGTTGTTAGGGATTAGTTGTTACTTCAGAAACCGTAATTCCCAAAATAAATTCTTTACAATGAATAGAGATTAAATTGTTCACAAGTTTCGCTTATATACTTTTGACATGAATTTGCACTACAAGCTTTAATATTTCAATAAATGTGCCACAGCAAGACAAAACAGAAAAAATAATCCCGCAATAAGAATGGAATGTGTTGATTTTTTTTGGTGACAGTAATCAGTTGATCTACGCTTTGAAGGAACCTCTTTACGATATTTTTGCAATGCAGAGTATTGGGATGCAATGATTATAAGGAATTAGATTCATGACGCTATTAAGCCAATGAACGATAGCTAAAATTAGTTTAGAGATTATTTAGTATTAAATTAATGTTAGTTTAATAGAAGATTGCAATTAATAGTCCGAATAGTTTTAACCACATTCCAGCATATTGCTTACTGTGGCTTTTTTAAAGCAACGGCGTGTTTTAATTCACACATTAGTGCTTAACAAGTCACAATTCCATACTTGAATTAACAAATGGCAAAGTGTGTCAACAGATAGAGTGTGTACTGCCTTGAGCTGCAGTATTAGTTATAGACACGCAAGGTCCCAGTCAACACTGGATGGAGAAGGGTGATCTGAAGTCTGATACATTTCTTTGGTGTTCCAGTTCATGCAAGCTCCTGGATTTCCTCCATGTTGCATTTCTTTGGGAATAATCACATACTGAAGTCACCTATCTACGGGGAATAAATTGTGGACGCCATGCATTTGTGAGGTTACAAACATCCAGTTAGTTACGGATACGAATTCGTTGATGTTACAATTTACGTTAAGCGGGGAGTACATTTTCGTTAGTTTATTTTATATCGTTTATCGATAAATAAAATTGCAAAATGTAAACTGTAAAGTGTGAGAACACAAATGATAGTATAATAAATTCCCTGTTATCGCGATTTCAAAGCCGATAAAGCTCCAGTGTGATAAGAACCATGGCACCAGTCTATTCGTCAAACGCTGCAGCAAGTCCGGTCATATATAATGAAAAATAAGTCAAATGTATTGCTGCATATTCGAAATCCCGAATATTGTCGAGTCAATTGCCAAGACAATGGACTCTGGTTGAAATGCAATTGTACTAGCTCAGTAGATGCTTTGTCGACTGATTTGTTTGTCGAAACATATCTGGTATTTTGCGGGCTATATCTGAAGGCTTATGCCTTTATCAATTTTAATAATGTTATATCGCGCCATGCCAGTTTAAGATTCCAGGCGTAGAAGCAGCCTATTGACCTGAATTTGTTAGCCCATATCAGAATGGTTTAATGACCAATATTACAGAAGTCCTGCAGTAAGAAAGCTTGGAAATTTGAATTTAGACGTAGGCTTGAAAAATCTGGAAACGGACGGAAATTTCAGGGCTATTTTATAAAATATAAGGATTGAATTTACTGTATGTCTCGGGAATCCTCAATATTCAGGTTTGCACCTTTAATTGACTGCGAACGGTAGAAGATCAAGTCGACACGGTTGCCCATTTGCTAGCGGCAATCAAAAAACCCCTGATAACATTCTGCAAGCCAAATTAATGTATGGAGGGTTTAAGAGTTGGGAGAAACAAAATATTTATTATTTCGAGAGAGATTCTAGTTTTGCGCAGCGTATGTAGTGCATATCTCCCTGGTGAAGCAATACTTGAGTGGTTTATTGCGTTCAAACAGAAAATTTCCCGGAACGTTGTTGTCTGTTCCGGTTTACGTCATGCGGGTTGCTCTTCTCTTCGTAGCCACTGGTCTGTATTGGGTAGTTTAACTCCAGATGTTCGCCAATCTAACTGCTATAGATAGTCTACTTTATATATTCGCCCGTATTTCAATATTTGTTTGTCAAGGCAAGTAAATTTCACAGATAATTTTAAACAGATTTTCTTGAACATCCCAGGAGATTTCGCATAAGATGGATTCCTGCCAACACGAGCATGTCACTATAAGATCTACACTTTTTTGCAACACATCTGCGAAAGATATGTATGATTGCATAAAATATTCGCGTTTAAACACTTCTTTCTTTATATATAAATAAGACCCGATTTAACAAAACGGATATGGGATTTTGATCGTTATTTTTTTTATTAAACAGATACGTTCGCTCATAGGAATGGCTTTTTTGAATTTTCTCCAAACTATTTTTCATCTAGATTAAATAAATTATAATACTGTTCCTATTCTTGTGGAATTTAAATCGCGTTTTGGAAACAAAATTTTCATCGCTCTAAGGATCCAGAAAATGATGGAACTCGAAAATCATGAAACCAGTTGCTATCTAAAACTTCGTAATTTGCGTGTTCTATTACCGAGGACCCTGTGGACAAAAGAAAATGTTTTCAATACCATTGTTTTGATACGTATATGTTGTTTGGTAGGTTTGATTTTCTCATTACCCAACGCAGCAACACAACCCGATTTACCTTCGTCGTCGACCATGCCCGGAAGTAGGTGAGTCAAGTTCCCGTCATGATGTTCCAAACGACAAATAGAAAATGAATTTCCTCCACCATCAGTGCCGTAGGTCGATAATATGCTCAGGTTTATATCCTCCGCGCTCACCCAGCTCCAAACACCCAGAGGAAAGCCGAAAATCTGTAAGAATACAGTGTATTGTGTGCATACACGTATCAACCCGTTTTTATCCCTTTTTTTATTGCGTGACACATAAATAAGGTAGGCGATATATTTTGAAAATCTTGGCGTTTTAGTAATATTTCTTTAGGTCATGTCTCATTCACGTTTTTAATAATATTTATCGTTTATTATCCATCATACCCCCAATAATTCCAAAAGTTTGCCTTGAGCGTAATTCTTATTAACCGAACGTATAAGTACACCGTTAAAATAATGCGTGTTAGGGTTAGTCAGCACCGGCCATGTAAAGGTAAGCAGACTTCAGATTCAATACCACGTATAGCCAGTTTAGAGGTCTCAACCTTCAATGAATAAGCAATAAACCACAAATAGAATTTACAAAAGTGTAGGTAGACAGCAGACGGTAACATAGAAATGGAAATTGAGTCGATCGAAAAGCAAGCTATGTTTTTTTCGAAATTCGCGAAGATATAACTCTAATTGCCAATTAGTACTGTCAGTGAAACAATCGAACGGCTCGTGGCCGTAATAAGCAAAAAGAATTAACAAAGCGCGACGCACAGACAGACAGACTGACAGACTTAAATCCACCTAAAGTGTCTATAGACGGTTATTAAGCAGTAACTACGGGAATGCGTATCATCAATGTCAATTTAGAGTTGGTTTCTTAGGATCAAATATAAAGAGAAGACTAACGCAGCGAAACGAAACATGGCGATGTCACACTTACCCAATCCCGTACAACAATTAAATAATAGTTAGTACCTCAACGTTCCGATCGGCGTCGGTCACAATCATGGCCTGAGCTGTTGGGTTGTTTAATACTGTGTAAAAAGGATTGACGGGATTAAATTCGGCCCTTCCGAAGGCGACAAAAGAAATGCGAAAGTTTATTATGGTTGATTTATGTATAAATCCCGAAATGATTAGAACAGGTACGTAAGGCACGATAACATTATTAAAGCACTTGATATGCACATACCGGAATCCACATAATGAACAATCTGTTCACGCGGGTCCAGGTAACCAAGTGACGTAGAATTTACTGCCTTGCCATCATAAAATGTTTCATAGTGAACTCTTGCAAGATACAACCATTGGTGTTCTCTTGACGAGGAATTCCGCAAAAAACCCGCAACTGTTAGAGAATGAGCTACTTCTGGAAAGGAAAAGGGCCGGTACAAATCCCACGTCTTAGCGTCAAATGTATCCTTTGTGGGGACAGGAAGGACATTCAGGGGTGGTGTGCTTAATATCAGTCTTCCCAAGGCGTTCCTTACTAAAATTTCGTACTCTGTTGTTTTCGTGCTAACATTACCTGCGTAAAAAATGCATTAGATTACACCCGATATTTCGAGCACCACATTTAGCATATACCACAGGAAAGGTAGCAGAATCCTGACGACGGTACAGTTGTACCTGGCACCAGTCCACCTATAGGAACGTCATTATTGGTTGCAATGTTCCAAAATGCTCGGCAGTAATAATAAAGTGGACTAGTTGACAAGAAATCTCCGACAATTACACTATCTCGGGAATCCCTAACTGAGCTAGGTTGTACCCAACTGAACAGTCCAGGTATCAAATTGGCAACCTGCGATTAGAAACTTTCTAACGTAATCGACATCATCTTAAGCCCTATCAAATTTTAATAATGTTTTTAAAAAGTCTTACTTTCACAGCGGTGGCGTCGTCACTAGTAAAATTTGAGATGAAACCTTGAAACAAGCTATAACTACTACTAACATTTTTTCGTCGAACATAACCCGGCGTATAGTATGTATGGTTATTAATTCGAATGAAATCCTGAAAGTACCTTTCCAGGTAAAACGAACCAAGATATAATTGCTCTCCTTCATAACCTTCTAAAATTGAACCAGCTGCTTCGGGCCAAAATATCATGTTTGAGTAGTTTTGAGGAGGCAGAAAAACTCCAAACGCGGACGGTGGTGACGGCACATTACATTCAATCTCGACATTACGAAAATAGGTAAGAAGTAATCCAAGCAAGGAAATGACCAGAGCCATTAACAATATCAGGATTATGACATCTTTCGTCGTCCATCTTCCATTTTCAGTACATGTAATGTGTGATCTAAGCGAAGATATTATGATGTTTCCCGTCGTGAGATTTTCAGTGAAGTCCGTCAACGGTATGTCAGTGCTGTAACACGAAGAAAAATAAAACCCAAAACGTGGTAAAAAGAAGGAGTGAAATACGCAGATATTAAACAACTAAAATTTTTGTCCGTGCGGCCTCTGAGCAACCGAGCAAGTCACGAATGGCATGAGGAAACAGTTTCTGAAATTGTTGCTTTCGATTCGAAAGCAACACAGTCGAACCCCTCTATTACGGTCGGCGATTGGCGACCAATTTTGCGTAATAGGAATGGTACGTTATAGACCATGGTTAAATACACGTGTTGAATGAGGCACGGGCGACAGTAGGCCCGACCGTTATTGAAGGGTGACCGTTATAGAGCAGTACGTTATAGAGGGGTTGGACTGTATATGCTAAATTACATTATAAACTCGAGAACGTTTTAAAATAAAAAGCTATGAATTAAGGAAAAAATGTCATTGACAAAAGGGCCCTTGACCTTTTCTTTAAAAATTTATGTGTTCTTGGCCGAAATTACAACAGAAATTAAAATTTTCTGGGATCAAAACCGATAATTTTTTCTCATAAATGACAAATCTACGATAACTTTGCTTAGTTTTGCGAATACTTAGCAAGAGGAATTTTGGACTTTTACAAATCCATAAAGCATCCTAATTTCTTAACATATAATGTTTCCTTTCATTTTTGCCTCAATGTCTTTTCTTTTCGCTGGGAATTGATGGCAGGTCTTAGTTTAATTTTCTCTAATTTAGAGCCAAAATTTTGTGTGATAATCAAAAGCTTAGTAGAGTTAGATTGAATCATATTCTTAAGTGAACTCTCAAACGTGCCAAAATTAGACCTGCGTATATTATGACAAAGTTATTAGCTCAAAGAGGCGTTTCAAACAAACGACTACAAATATGTTATTCTTTGACAGTGCATTAGAGTTCATTTTGTAAATAACTTTTTTCAGTAGCACGCCATTAATACAACATCCAAGAATGTCTGTGAACTGAGAGACATTTGTAGGGACAGACAAGGTGGACTTGTTCGGCGAACATAAATGCTTCAGTTTGATTGGCATCCTTTGATGTTGGTTTGATAGTACAAATGTTTCAGATTTTCTTACCTTTGCAAGATATCATCTGCGTTCCAAACGACATCAGCTCGGTTCCCAAAATGCGTAACAGATTGAGTATTTTCTTCGTCTTGCAGATATGCCGGTGTCCTGCAACTTTCTCTAATGATTCTGGAAAATTCATTCAGACCTGCTTCACCAAACAAATCGCAAAGTTTCTGAACGCTCTTTTCACCATTTGGAGAATTAATCCATATTTCCAGTAAACATGTCAGTCTTGCTATTGGTGATTCTTGAGCAGGTGGTCGACCATTGTTGCTCATTAAAATCCACATGTCGAAGTAGTACGACTCAGAAAGTATGTGAAAGACTGGTGACTTTGCTAAGGCGCTAACCAGCTCTGGTATCCTGCAATCTATTAAAAACAATTTTGTTATGGCCCAGCGTAACCGAAACAACTAAAGACAGATCTTCATCGGTATTTTTATCATTCAAAATTTTGGTTCGAATTTAGGGTGTTTTTACTATTCGACAAATTGCACCATTTTTAATTAACTTTATAAAAAAATCCGAGGTAAAGTGATATGAACAGTTTTGTGCACTATACTCAAACTGTACAGAACTGTGGAGCTTTCTGATTGGTAATTAAATGGCACACAGTTTGCTTTGATTCGGAAACAACCTGAATTCGTGATTTGGGGTTTCAAACGGAAAAAATAACAAGTCAGCGCTGCGGTTATTACGATTTGTCCGTATTGTCCTTTTACATTGATACTGACACTTACTCCGACAAAAAAGTATAAACCACTTGGCTTACGGAATTCCTCAAAAGTATCGTAATTACCGCCAAAATTTTAATTTACATACCTTCTGTGCCAACTCTTGAGTCCAAACACCAAGGCATAGTAATGCCTTGAGATTTTCGCTGAAATTTTGTATCAATATGAGACACTTCTGATCAACCCAAAAATTTGGATGCTGCTTACTTGTACTGCAATACCTAATTAAATTAGACAATAATTTTTTTAATTAACATAAATTGGTGTTGATGTTGATTTATGATGAAAAATCTACCAACCATAGAAGGTTAACATAACCTAAACACGTAGTTGTAGGAAAGTAGAGTAGACAAATATGCTATTTTTACATCGTAGTTGCTGAGAAAATTTGGTTTGGCATAAAATTTTCCATGTATATACACTTTAATCGAAACATAATTTATTTTGCTTATTCATTGGTATCAAATTAGAGTTTAATAAACAATTGACTGAATTTTGCAGGTATATATATACAGTGAATTATTAAGGAGCTAAATTTGCTTTATAATATCGTCGTGGTGGTCTGTCTGTCTGTCCGTCTGTGAACACGATATCTCGAGAAAGCTTGACCGGATCTTGCTGATTTCTTGCACACAAGCTCCAGGGTTTGCTGGCATAACGTGGTGTCAATTTCAAGTCCATACGTTTAATTCTTCCCGAGTTAATGGGCAATTAACTTTAATTGTTCATTAAATGACGAAAATGTTTTATTCGCGTAATCGATAGAGCTTTTTAAGCTGATTATTTTTGACCATTGAACCCATGCTAAATTTTGTAATCTTGATGAGTTAATGACCAATTAAAATTAACTGTTCGATAAATGACGAAACATTTTTATTCACGAAATCGATAGATCTTTTAAAGCTGATCATTTTTGCTCATTGAACCCATGCTTAATTTTGTAATCTTGACGAGTTAATGACCAATTAAACTGCGTTGAGTTTAACGTTTTAGCTATTTGATTTTAAGCTTACATCTT
>JAAXOA010004251.1:0-10489 GCA_036561885.1 Salina celebensis
GTTTACATAAATTTTGATACTAGAAGAAATGATTTAAAGTCGAAGTGTTTCCAAGTGAAATCAGGACATTTATATCTATAGTAAAACTAAGACGACTTCTCCGGAATAGTGCATTTACCAAGCATGTACAAATCGGAAAAGTCACTTTGGTTCTACTTTATTCGACGTTGAAACTTTCCGTGAAGCCTCCTTTCGACTTAATTTTTTTTATTTTCTTTCCTGAGCATGTTTTTCACCTATATTCAATTGTTTGACAGTAATTATCGCAATAAAAAGATGTTGTGAAGCGAACGTCTGCGAGTTTGACAACTACAAAATAATATCTGTACAGTTTTGAAGCGACACAATTGTTTGTTTGGAATTGCTCCCAGATGTGTGAATACTGTCATTTACTATTGTAAATTTTGATATTGAATGACCTGAGTCATCGAACAAAATTCATTTCACAGCCTTGTGTGAGGTACAATCTCTCGGTTTTGACTACTATCACAGAAAACAAGCAAAATCCTTGAAAAACCTTTCCAGACAAGGTCCGCCCCACAGACAAATCCCTTTAATGAATTTGATCAAAGTCTCCATATTTATAGCGAAATTTCATAGCTCAATTTGAACTGCTTCTTTCCCTTGAAAGCCCATCCCATTCTGCTGTTTCTACTTTTGTAATACATCAAGTCGTACAGCTTTCCATCCTGCAGTGAAGAAATGAAATGAAGCGCCTTAAAGAAAAAAGACAAAATATTCCAAGTCTTATTTATAACCATTGATTAACCGTTAACCTGCATATATACCAGGAATTCCTGGAGTAGACAAAACATCTCTCGCTGCGTGCGTAAGTTAAAGATGTAGACCTCAATATGTATTGATTTCAAGCCTACAGAATTTTGGTTTTCAGATTTAACGAAGGAACTGACACATGATACGATACTTAGAAAGTGAAATCTAAGATATTGCTTAGAGTCATGAAATTCTATAAAATGGATCTTTAAAACACGAGTATGCTATCCAGCATTCAACATCAATTTAACAACAACCGTGGCAGTGGTCTCAGACGAATATATTTGTTGCGTAAGTTTTCGAAGTAATCATAGTCGGGTTTTAGTCGCAATAGACGGACTGCGGGAGTAGATTAGAAATGGAGTACCCTTGTGGATGGGTAGGGTTCAAAATCTGTAATTTGTACATCGCTTAAACACAAGGCCAAAATGTTCAAAATACAACATATTGTTGTGTTCATAACAAATTCAGCAATTTAATGTGCTCCACTTACTCTACTTGTTGAAGTCTATAGTGGAAAATTGGCATGGTTCTGTTTATACACTCAAAACTGTCATTTAGTAGTAATTCTGAGAGAAAGTTTGATTAATTCAGTAAAACGCGTTTGCTGTAAAGTTCTGAATGAATCTTCCCACGGAGATTTGCAACTATAATCGGTGTGTAGGATTACCCCAACGAACTGTTTTATTCATCTGCGTGTATGTCATGTCATTTTGTATATTTACTTAATAGTTGGACCCTACAAAAATGACGTTTTTCTCAACAATTGCCATATAAAACTACGGGTTTCAGGCCTCCTACGCTTTTCCCTGTGGTGTTGAGCTCGGGAAGGAAACAAAACGCTTACTGAATACCGATTTTCCACAAATACGCAAAATGTGAAAGAGTTCCTTGGATTTAGCGATGAGTCTTTTTATTATAATTATTTTATATACGAAATCCAATGCAACCGACGAGACAACGCGTTTCCAAGTAATTCGAAGGTCTTTCCCTGTTTCTAAACATTATGAACATTTATTATTAAAATACCGAGATATTCTCGTTTTGACAATTGTCTATATTTCCTCCGGCATAAAGTAAGAAGTAGTGTGCAAAAGAGTTTACGTGTCCCATATTTTGAAATACGTTTACTGAATACCTTAAATAAGCAGTTGCCTATCCCAGACTTGTTTACTAATTAATAATATTTTTCATCACCATAATACGGTTACTTCACGATCTGAAAATTTCGGCCACGTGGAGAGAATAGTGACCGGAATCAAATTAGGTTGCCTTTAAATTAGCTTTTTTTTCTTCGAAATACCTTGTCAAACATCTGTGTGTTCCATGTATTGTTTTCAGCATCCTTTACGCTCACGCCGGAATCCTGTGGGCTCAGTGGCATTTCTTTGAAAAATGTATTATTCAAGTAGCTCCTATGGCAGTACAAGTAACTGATCTGGAAATGTGGCTGAGACTTATAACTAACTCACAATGAACCTTTTGAACTGTTGAGCATGGAAGGGGAAGTTTGATTTCAGATTTCTTCTCTACTGAGATTTGTGTTGAGCTTTGAGCTTAATTCATGAAAGTGATGTAGTCAGATTTTGTTAGATTATGTTATAAAATTTCTCGGTACTACTGACGGGTTTAGATTCAAACTCGATGATCATTTTGCTAATGGCAGTGAACTCAGTCGTTAAATGTTGCAACTATCACCAGGAGGTTATGTTTGGGGTTTTAACAGTTCCCAAATCAAAGACTGTTTAGATGTTACTTTCGCTTTCATTTAAAACATTGTCAAAAGGACCAGAAAATTCATTCATTTTGCAATACACAATATGGTGCTATTGTCTGAGTTGTCCTTGAGTCCAAGGCGATGAATATAAAAATATATGCGTCTTCTGAGCATTATCAAATGAATTGCAACTTAAAAGGAGAAAGTAGTTCAGGCCTTCTGCAAATTCCATTGGTGCAACTGTACGGCCACTCAATGAAGCCTATCACGGCATTTTTAAAATTTGCTCAGTTTATTTTTCTCTGTACCGTCTTATAACCCTCTTTCATATTCTGAAAAAAAAAATAATCTGATATATTTTCTGCGACGCGACTTTTGGGGTTAAATTACATCAAAACCGGATAAAAAATACACAATCCTGTAGCCCGTAAGAAACTCTAGGCGTCTTTTTTCAAAGTTTCAAAAAAAATAACCCTCGAATTAAAGGAATTAAAAACCAGACCATATTCAAATCACCCCAAAAATACAAAATAATGAAATCAAATTAATCCAAATATTAAGTTTTTAAAATTTATTCTATGAAAACTAGAAAACAAAAATTTAAAAAATGCCGTGACAGGCTTTATTGAATGGCCGTAAAGTTGATCATTGTTAACTGTGAACAAGGATGACACGTGTATGACACTTGGATGATTCCCATACAAGAAATTTATGGGCTGAAAAATCGGATTTCATGCAATCGCAGTCAGGAAAACTAATCCCGATATTTGCTGCATTAGGGTTTGTTTGTTTAATCAGACAAATAATTTTTATTAAATGGAAGGAAGCCCGAGAAGCGCATGTAGCTTTATTATTCAGCTTTCACTTATGAATTGTATACATCGATATAAATAATTACTTTCCTTAATTTGATCAAATAGTTTTATACAAATAGTCAGACTGTTGGACTGTAACTTCACACTACAGTGAGACACACTTTACATGAACTTCAATAGACTTTGTTGTTAGCTTCATTATGCGTATTATGCCTATCGGACGCAAAGGATTGAACGAATGCGCTGTGAAATTTTGTTGTACATTACACTAGCTAATCTTCGTAAAAAATTCTGCTTGTGTGACTTTCAGACTAAAATTACTAGTTGCTTTCTATAAAAACTCTTCTAGAGAGTTTGTGCAATAAATGAGCTTTCTGGCATTTCGGTCTTCATATATCGATGTAAATTCAACATCTGGGATCATGCAACACCTACAATCTTGTATAAGTATGAGCGCTACCAATAGTATGGGAACTTTCTGAACTTCATTTTGTGTATGCGAACGTGTGAACTAGTAGTGTAACTTTGTCTAATGCCCGGAAATAATCGTAAATAATTTCGACATACACATAAAGTTATACTAAAATACAGCTGTAAAAGTTCACTACGCAAAAGCTCAGAATGTAGTCTGTAGGGTAACCTTGAACTTACAGTTTTAAACCAGTACGGTAGAGAAAGTATGTAAACTTCAGGATAAGAATGCGCAGACAACTTGAACTGTTAAAGATAAGAATTTCTAACTGCGAACCAAAATATGTTAAAAACATTTATTTGCATTGTTTAAAATGCCAAACCGTAAATAAATTTGGGGCTGTTCACATCCAATCTGCTTCTTCTTTGGAAACTCTAACTGGCCAGTCGTGTTTTGAAACGATGAATTTACAAATCCAATTAAACACCACGTGAATCATCTTTGAAATAAGGCATTCAAAAATTTAAGGACTATTTGTAAGTGGATTGTTTCAGAGTAGAGATGGGAATTGCAGGCATATCCAGTGGTAACCACTAACATGCTCTGCCAGCATCAAATTCCCGCCCAAGGTTATGACATTGATGATTGTTGCTTGTTACTTTCACACTGCATAAAATACTGTATACTCGACAAGCGGCAACCGAAAACCACTAAGATATTATTCACTCTGTGCACCCACGCCCCTACGGATGGACTCGCTGAATATACTAACCCATCTCTAGTGCAAAGAGCGATTTACTTCCAATTACTTCCCCTTGTTACTTTACTTATTTACAATTATTGGGATTATGTGAAAAAGGTGGTAAAAACTTCGGTGATCCTTTCCCGATGGTCTCTGATGCCTTCAGATAAACCTGGAGTGATAAGATGTAAAGAATAAATTAAATATATCCTTCGAAACTTAATCTATATATTCAGTATCCAACGAAATGATTCTTAAAAAATCATTCGTAGCTTGTGTTCAAGATCAACGAGCTAACTGATGTTTGTTCATTTGCGAAAATCTCGTCAGCATGAAAATTTCAAATTTTGACTTTTGCGAGCCATTGATGAGTGAAATATAACGAATTTCGCAACGCAAATAATGAGTTTTTCTCTAATAACCTGTTGAAACTTATATGATATATTTGTCTGATTCGGTTCTACTGACATTTGGTTCACTTCCAAAATATTTGTAAGCTTTTTCGCATATAAAGTAATAAAAGTTTGATCACATTTTATAACACGGGAGAAGAACAGCCTATGTGAAGAACATGTTCCTGGACTCAATTATGGTCTAATGCTTTAGTTAAGGAGGGCTTGAGACATTTAAGCTTGAAATAATGGATTCTAAACTGCACTCTAGCGGTTGGAATAAACATTTTATTGCAGTATGTTCCATCATAGACAATTCATAAAATAAATATTCGAAACTGTAGCACACATAGACGTGGAACTGACGTAACCCTGGTGCTCTATTAAAGGTATGTATATAAAGTCCGTATATTATACAGGTAAGATTATCCAATCTTTTTAAAGTTTTCACCCCGTATTTTTCAACTGTTCGGGTTGCGATGAGTGCTGATTTCTAGTTTTACTTCATTAAATACTGTGAAATGACTGAGACGCAATATTTACGACAAATATACATAAATTGTTTCTGTCCTTTCACCAGTTACAAGTAATGTTTAAGCACGCAAGGCACTATTGTTGTGAATATTCTGATAAATTTAACAGAAATTATTTCTTCCGTCTAACCAACGTAAGAAGTCATCTAGAGAAGTCGTACTACCTAAAATGTGCCAAATCACGTTTTGTCTTGGCTGGATATGAGGTAATTGAAAGCCCCGCTATGAATTTTTAATTGGCATTGAAATTCTATTAAGTTTTCGGAGTTTGTGTCTGTTTTTGCGTTTTCCTATACAAATCGCTAACTGTTTCAATTATCCTTGATGACATCCTGGAAAGCGCATTTATATATGAAACTAACAGAATAATAGCTATTCTAAATTCGACTCAATCAAGGCATTGTTAGTAGCGACGACCCGAGAACAATGCACTTCAATTTCCAAAAAATTCTTGGAATTCTTTCACTTTTAGCATTGTTTGGTCAGAATACATTCAAGATAGGTTTTACGCTGTCAAGTCATCTTGGTGTGTATAAAGCCGTATACACATGCAAAATAGTTTTCTGGCTTATAAACAATTTGTATAGAAGTTTTTCAAAAGAAAATTCTGAGGTTTATTTGTGTGAACCCCACTGTTTATTTGCTTTCTGATATGCTCATTATAAGTTAACCAAATCCTTTCACTAAAGGTTCCTATTCAATCCTTTGAATAAACGCCTAAGTTCAAACAAGCCAAGTGGAATCTCTCGGAACACCTACAATGCAATGATCTGCATCGCAGTTTTCTCTCATATATAAAGGGAGGAATTGTGGATCAGAAGAATAACTATCAACCTTGAAAGTTGTTATGATTGACAAATCATTTAGCTCATTTTTCGTCATTCAATCCCGTGTCATGGCTTGAGCACGATTATTCGTTGGAATCCTATTTTGGTATTTTAAGAGAGAATGTGATCCATAGCTGAAACTGTAGTAAAGACCCGTTACGAAAGCTCCTAATGTCATATACCAGCCGTTTTACTATTTGTTTTCCTTTGGTAAAATGAATATATTTTATTGATGCGCAAGTTTTTTAAATTTCATTGTAATTCAATTCATGCCAACATTGTTTAAATCCAGGAAATCAACCCGTTCAAGAGTTTGTATAAGTTTCATAGATTACAAAGTAAATCTGCATGAGCTTCACACGCTAATATACCTTTTCTTTTCATATATAGTGCTCTGTTTTTGTAATTAAAAGGACTGAAAAGAATATACTCTTGAATTGCCGAGTTTCATTACATTTTGGATAACTTTTATACGCAGGAAGTCATTTGCAAATAAAGTTGAATTGGTTGACTTTTAGGAAACCGCTTTTAATTCATATATAAGTTTTTAAACCGTCTCACATCGAGTGACTCAACTTGTTAGACTCTACTGAGGATTGTTTCACCGATTGGTGGATGCAAACTGTCGAATGAAACACGTGCATGTGGCCTCCCATTTCCACCATTATGACCATGTTGTTAGAATAGTAGTATTAAGTATTAGTATTTTTCTTGTTTTAGTTACTTTTCTAGCATAATTAGTTTCATTCCCACCTGTACTACCCAACTCAGCTCTCACTTGTTATTAAAATTGACAAGTAGAATTAAAACTGGTAGTACCTGGATTCGTAGAAACTACTTCGTGTTATTGCCAAACATTTTCTTGTAGAAAATATGTTACATGATGCACGTTTTCAGGTATGTCATTTCCTCCCCGACATATTTGTCCTGCTTTTTGGCTGTTAGTCTACTACTATTCTTACCTCCATTGCGAATTTCTGCTCGAAATGGGACGTATTGCTTGCCTGTCAATGGTCCTCATATTATCATTTATTTTTTCAAGAACTGGTTCGGTACGGATACCATTTAGAGTTGAGCAAAACTGTATATTGATAACGGTGGCATCATCCTCGCCAATTGAGGCGCCAATTAAGCTATTCACAAACCAACACATTGCCACATTTAGATACCATCATATTTCCAAGTTTAATTTGAGCATTTCACCAAGTTTTCGTGAAAACATAACCATCAGCAATGGCTACCTGACATTTTCGGAATTAAGGTATCAAAAAATTTGTTGGGTATTTGTTCTCATGACAAGAACATTTAGGGAAACTACTAGCACTATACACGCTTCCGGTTTTGGTACCTCAGACGAAGTTTTATTCCTTATCCGACTAGTACCAAATAACTCTAACATATTGGGACCATTTTCTCAACTTGTTCAGCTTAGCCACATCCCTGTTTTTCACGCAAATATAGCCTTCTTCGACGAAAAATACGTCGCCATATTATGCTATTTTTGTCCTCAAACCAAGCTTCACATCCGTGAAAGCTTCATCAGCATCACAAAGGTACTTAAACTAGCACAGCACCTCAATTCAAATGGTTATGGAAATAAGCTGCAGATTGAAGGTCCCCTTCCTCTGGTAGGTTTTAAGCTTGACCTAAATACCGAAAATTGTGCAAACATATTTGAAAATTACCACAACCAGCGTGAAATGTTGAGAAATGCCGTTTCAAATTGCCGTATTTACGAACTCGTTCTCTTTTCGTATATTCAATCGGTAGCAAATGTAACAATTAAAGACACAAATATTCTCTACGCTTCATCCCCAAAATCGATGTGGTTCACCAGAAGAAAAATTGGAGAAAGCCTCTGGTACCCGATTCCTTCTGTAATTGATTCCCGCAGTCATATTCACTTTCTCCGAGAAACTTCCTTGACAAGACTCATCGTTTGTGTTGATATTGGCCAACTATCTAGAGTAGAATTTAGCATTTTCAGTGCCCTTGACAAGCCAACATGGGCTCTTCTCATACTTGTGGCAACTTCAGCTGCAATTATTTCTAAAAATTTGAACAAAGGGCTTGACTTAATTTGGTTGTTCTTTGGTGGTCAAATTCAATCTTCGGATTAGAGCTTATCAACGGGAATAATTATACTGCATATGGTTCTCCTATCCTGGGCTTACCAAAGTTTTATCTCATCTGAAACACTGGCTGTAAACGAGGTTCCAACTTTTGTTGACCTTGCAGAATTTGGCTACAGACTGACAATTTCTAATTTGTATAAAATACCATTACTCCTGAACAACGGCTGGATACCATCCCATTTTACGAAACAATTCAAGCAACTGTATCACCGAAACCTGCCTGAATCAGTAATTGCGGATTTTGACTGGGAAAGGGCTAAAGCAACTGGTATATCGACATACATAAGGGCAGAGGCGTACGAACGGTGGTATGAAGTGGTACGGCGTACCACTGGGGCCGGGATTGGAGCGGCTTCGAAGGCGCCGGGACTATCCCTTGGAGTATTAGAGTTTTGAGACATCAAACGTCAGATAGTTGGACATGAATGTAGACTTAATTTCTACTCAATCCATTGCAATCAGCTGATTTCATATGAAATTTACCATAAATACTCCTTATCATGAACAGCTTTTAGTACAGTTGTTTAGGTTCAAAACTATAGGACTCTCTATATGTCGGGACCATAATTATGCAGTACCTACCCGTGCTTAAAATTGTACTAAAAGGCTTCAAAACAAATACATGGCCTTATTTGTTTGCTACAGGACAGGCATGATGGTATAAAACATGTTTGTATATTCACCGAAGTATGAATGGTTGGATATTTTGTATCTGGCACTCGCTTATAGTGGCGATATGAAATAAACGTGGTCTTTATCTCGTTTGACATGTAAGCTGAAATAGCTAATTAGGAGATTAAATAGTTTAAAACCGTCAGACGTGCAGTGTGGCACAAATATGGACACTTGTGGTACTTAATGACCGACAAAATGTCCGTACCAGGGCCGGGACAAACGTTCGTACGCCTTATGATAAGGGAGCTCACCACAGCAAAGATAGGATTCTCTACTACTGTTGGAACTGATATAGGAACTGGACTGTACAATTATATGGGCCCCAATGTATTAATTATAGGAGGCAGTTCCGTTTGCAAACGATTTGATATTTATGACAAAGCTCTTTCAAGTGAGCTTTCGCACAGTGTTAGGATGTGGGGATATATGTCCTCTAGGCTGGAGTTCATAAGAAGAATCTGGGACGAGAGAGGATTCCTGACCAAGTTCCAAAATATTGCTGGATCAAAGTCGTACAAATTTTTGCGGGAGAATCTAAACATAACTGTACTGGGTAACGCAAAACCTTTTGCTGCGACGACAATATGGTCGCCCCTTGGAGCCGGTGCATGTGCGCTGTTTGCAATTGGATGCAACACAATGATGGTTGAATTGATGATCCAATATAAGTTGATAAAGAAGATATCTAACGCTGCTTTGAGAGTGGGAATGTGTCTAATACATGGATGCATTTATTTATTTGATGGTGTGATACACGCATACTGGGTACTGCAATCAAACAGATACTGTAGACTGCCTGGAAATAATTTAAGCTCAAATTCCAAGCGAGCAAATGTAGTTAACAGTATAGTTGAAAAGTTTTTGTCTCATATTGGTGGAAAAAATAGGCACACGAATATTCACAATGTCAAGACAAAGCTTCAAACAAACTGTCAAGGAATTATAGGGTTGTGAAAACGGTCATGAACTGTTTAATTCCATAGTTAAAGATGCTACAAAGTTGAAACGAAGCCTACACAATCATTGGATTTTTTGTTCCATAGAAAAATTTGGCCAGGCAGTTAATTACTAAAAATACAAGCATTCCTGGAACTTCTCCTGTCGTCAATACTCTCTCACTGAATTCGCACGTAGATTCGTCTCACTGAACTGGTATACGTAGGTAGGTATTTCCCTTAATAGTGCATTTATCAAGGAAGCCAATGAGGTTAGACTTCGGATGATTACGACCTTGTGCTGGCACGAGCAAATACATACGCAGCTTTATTACGAAGCTGAACTTTGTTCAGCAAGTCATTAGATCGATGGCTTTGTCTGTCCGTCTGTCCGTACGCGCTCTATAGCCCATACCGTTTGACCGATTTCAACCAAATTTGGTAGGTTCATGCCTTAGCCCATGAGGAAGATCCCTATTGTTTTTCAGGTGCCTACGTCAACTTTTAAGGTTCCTGTCAGGGCCTAACTTTC
>JAAXOA010004252.1:0-10485 GCA_036561885.1 Salina celebensis
ACACGCAGTTCAGCAATTTTTATAGGTTTTCCCTCGCTCCCGGTAATTTTTAACGATATGAGTATAATATTATACAATATCCAAACTGTTTCAGTCATCGCAGGTTTTTATGTTGTACTTACTACAAAGTCGAATTCGGACAGAAAAACAGTAAAAACTTTCTTTTAACCAATCGAGGGCATATCCTTTACAAAGGGTCATTTACAGTTACACCAGCATTTTTATTTCTTCACACGAGTGGTACATTTTTTTAAAGAATCCAACCGGTTTCTTTTTATATTATTTTTACAGTACTACTGTAGCAGGCGTCTTGAAAAATAACCTCTTCCATAATCATCACAGTAACAGTAAAAAGAAGGGCTTTTTGTCCGTGAAAAGTCGGAGAAACTAGAAATAATGAAAATTACAGAGAGAAAAAATATTTCCAGTATAACTTGGACTACAGAGGGAGTCCCTACTGTCTCTCAGTTTGAACTCAATGGAGTGAAAATTCCAGTTAGTCTATCATTTCAAACCGCTCCATTAGCTTCAACTGCTAATCGAGCTCTATATTTTCCACAATAAATTCTCCATTTTCTCTTTCAGAAAAATATTCTATTTCACGAGCACACACGAAAAAAAAACTGCGCTAGCTGGTGGAGGCCTGCGTTGTCTTGAAGTGGAGTAAAATATCATCATTATTATTTGCGTTTAGTGTTATTGCTTGGCTATCAACAAAAGGAGAAGCCGTTCCTAGACAACAAGATGAATGACTTGGTAAGAGAGGAAAAAGCTGTACGTGCTACGTATTTTTTTCCTTCGCAACTATCATTTTCTTTTAGTCTGGTTTTATTCTATCATTGAATCTAATAATATTCGCAGCGCATTCATATTTAAAATGTCATTTTAATTTACGTAGATTATACCGAATAAAAGAAGAGAAGGCAGAAAGAGGGAACAAATCTAATGCATATTTTTTCTTCGCTTGCTTTCACCAGTTTTGATGTCATTGAAGCATTGTCTGATTGCCTAGCGAAATGAACACAGAAGACACCGCAAATATGAAAAGGAACTGATTCTACACATCATTTCATTCCAATTTTTTTCGTTGTCAGCTTTATCCGCAAAAAAGTCGTGTCTGCCTGTCCAGTCAGCGATGACAAAAGAGACAAGAACTTTCATTCCGACCAAAAAATAAGAAATGTTCTGTATTATTTGCACATGTATGGCATACGTGGGAAAAACCTACCGTGTATTTATGTCAGTGTAAATGTACATTAAATGTGCACATTGTGCAACCGCTATCGATCGTATATGAAGATTGCTAAACCGTACAAAATGTAGGAAAAGTTGTGGTGACAAAAAAGAAACGCTACGATCAAGCTTATCAATGTCTTTTATGCATCACTGCGGCATTTTTATATCCATAGCAGCTGATGATGCTCTTTGATATGGATATACATAAAACACATCATATCTAAGAAACTCAAACTCTGTATCAAAAATATCATCAATATAGCAAATAGTTTGTAGAAACTTATGAGAGTTTTGAAATACTTTTGCTATGGTGTGCTTCGTGAAAAGCTTTCGGTTGAACACACAGCTTTCATGAATCAATCATGAAGCATAAATGACAGGAAATACCCACCTCTAAAATGAGCACAGCTATTGAATAGAATCGAGCCGTGAATGGAAACCCTGTGCGTTTGCCTTCATGTCCAAATATTGATGTAAAAACTGCTGGACAAACGGGAAATAAGTTAGGTTTCAATAGAGAAACAGGAAACATGTGCTTATATTCGAGAATCTTTCATGCTTGTTATTCATCCAGCAAAAAAGGAATAGAAGTTTGATGGAAAGCATAAAAACTTGTCTGTCCGATATTTCAATTTATCCAAGCGTTTCTAGTTAGGAAAAGTGCTAAAAAAGAAGCCGTACGTTCAGTCACCCGTTCCTGTCTACTATCTCAATCCATCGTTTTTCATCAATTGATGTTATAGTTGATGGGCATTGGCCTTCTTGTAGTAAAGTAGATTGGCAATAACTACTTTCTCCATTGGCCTTTATCCTGCGGCCATGTGTATGACGCCAAAGCTAACAAATATGTTTCCTTTTTTCTGCTAAAATGAATTGGCTGAAAGTTTACGTTATTTTTTTATCGAAACATCTCTGTACTCTGTTGAGACGAGTCACTTCCACTTTTTCTTATAGCTTTAGGATCTCGAGTAAAATACACGTAAACGAAAGCCATAAGAGCCAATTCAATTCCGCATCAATTCAATCAATTCTGCAGTAGCTGATGTACACACCGCCAAACTATCCTATTTATTTTTCTGATAGACCACACAACAAACTTACAGTACGGTCTCATCTTTTCCCCGTTTATCTCCCGTCTTTGCTTACTTTTTTTACAACTTTTACGTGGAGCCCGGTATACTTGACGGTAACAACGACACCATCAGGTTTCCAATGTAAGAGAAATACTTGGCAAAAGAGATGCGAGAATGGATTGTTATAACGACGACATATATAGAGCTACATACAATAGCTTTTCGTAACGAAATATATACTTTTATATGGTATATTTTTCTGCTCTATCTCGTTTTCTCCGACGAGTTGCTTCTGACGTGTCTCTACTTTGTCGAGTCATGGCGTGTATCTCGCCAAGTACAATCTCCAACTCATCGCAAAACTAGACAACTTTCTCTTTAATAAATCCTCGCTGCTTTATTCGTAGTCGTAAGTGATCAGGGTACCTTTTTTGTTTCGGAGTTCACTGCATACAGGCTTTCTCTAGATTTTTCTCTACCTCAGCCTCTTTTCAATATTGCACACTTTAGCAAGGATTTTTTCATATGGATATGTATTTATACCTTATAAAGCTGGCTGTTTTACTTGCGATTTATTCAAATTTTTAGCTGTTTTTATCTGGCACACTCAAACAAACAAGTAAATACAATAAAATGGTAATATCAAATGCATACTGATGTTTCTTACGTAATATAAGAACACACTTGAGTTCTGCAGCATCAGTTTGTTATTTTAGCTGTACAGAGACAGGAATACTTTTAAACTTATTTTATTTCCTTCCAGCTCAGTACAAATTTCTCATTCTCAAGCCAATTTTTTTCTCCTCTGCTGGATCCTTTCGTTAAGACCAGGCCCCAGAGCTAGACGGAAGAAAACTGCCGTAGAGAAAGGAAAAAATAGGAAGAAAGAAAGTTGCCGAACAAAAAAACGCTTTCTTTGTTCCTTGTCTATGTACGGATGTGGAATAAAAGTGAAGTGCGTCTTGAGAGATAAATATGCCTATTTTGAATGACACGTAAATGGTTATAAATATAGATGCTCACATCATAAAACTGGAGAAAGAATACATGCTAGAGATGAAAAAAGATCTGCTTTTTCCAAAGAACATTGACTCGTTTACTTGTAGAAAAACAGCAATGTCAGGAACTAAATATTTATTTCTTTTGAATGCACACTACTGCAGCATAATGGGAGTATATGCAGCAGATAATCGTTATTGAGGAAATTCATACCAAGTTTCATATAAAAAAAACTCATGAAAAGCTCGGTAAAATGTTCATTGATGTATTCTCATCTTGCAGACTTCCCTTCCAGGAAAGAAAGTGAAAGTAAGAAACAAACAGACAATACTTTCCGACAAGTTTTCTCTCTATTTTTACTCAAGCCGATTGTTGTTTTCCCCCTCTTTTC
Source organism: Salina celebensis (assembly GCA_036561885.1). Taxonomy (NCBI): domain Eukaryota; kingdom Metazoa; phylum Arthropoda; class Collembola; order Entomobryomorpha; family Paronellidae; genus Salina; species Salina celebensis. The sequence goes on from JAAXOA010004252.1 coordinate 3,700, forward strand.
TCTGAGTTTTTTTCTGTATATTTAATAATAATAAGATGGTGAGCTAGGATAAAAGCGTTGTCAAATTAGAGACCTAAGGAAAACGATAGTTTTTATGAGTGTCGTCATTAAGACAAATTTATGTTGACGCACGACAAGTCAGAGTGAAAGTGGTACTAAAAAATACATATGTATGTGGAAAATATATTACTCTTTAGATTGCTAGCTGTGATGAGCATGGATGAGTGTCACAAGGGTAGGTATCTTAAACAGATTATTTCTATTATTAGTGTCTAGGGGCACAGATAAAATGCTCTATATTTACAGGACTGTGACACGGGAAAAGAAAAAAAGCTAACCGTGAAAGGGGAACTAGGATAAAAGCGTTGTCAAATTAGAGACCTAAGGAAAACGATAGTTTTTATGAGTGTCGTCATTAAGACAAATTTATGTTGACGCACGACAAGTCAGAATGAAAGTGGTACTAAAAAATACATATGTGTGTGGAAAATATATCTTTGGATTGCTCGCTGTGATGAGCATGGATGAGTGTCACAAGGGTAGGTATCTTAAACAGATTATTTCTATTATTAGTGTCTAGGGGCACAGATAAAATGCTCTATATTTACAGGACAGTGACACGGGAAAAGAAAAAAAAGCTAACCGTGAAAGGGGATATTTCTAAGCGTGTGTCTGCTGCATCCATGCAGTTCTAATAGATGCATGAATAAAATCAAATGGGGATAAAATGTATTCATCTGAACAGTAAAAGATTGGATGAAGAAAGAAATTGAAGACAATACCTAAAATGAAATAATAATATGGTGCAGCCAAGAAACTTGATCAATTCAGAAATGTCATTCATTTTAGAAGATGAGATGCTTATGTGCAGACACTTGTTCGCGTAAAAACCTGAGTGATTGAAATAAAACGGAGGGGAAAAGTTCAAGCACTTTTGGGAATTCACTTGTGTGTACATTGTGACAACAGAACAATAACTAGTAAATACATACTTTTTTCTATGGAATACTCTCAAACATTTTTTTTTTCATTTAGTCAACTCAAGTATTACATTTTAAGTAGAAGTGATCAAGGAAGCTCAAAAAAAGATAGACAACTATATAAACAGAAAGGGTAAACAAAGTACATGAATGTGTACCACAATTTACACTTTCTCAATTTCCAACAAGAAACCACTCCACTTACAACACTCACACTTGAATTGAAACTTTCAGAAGAGAGTGGCGGATATAAAGAGAAAAAAAAGTGTCCATAAAGTGGTATCACTTTTTTTTATCCCTATCCGCTGGCAGAACCACTTGATTACTCCCAATACCAAGCTGGCCTACGCGTGCACTAGGGTTAAAAAGTCGCGTGGATTATTGAACAATTTCCCGTATTTTCTCCCTTCTCTTGGTATTATTATCGGTGTGAGCTCTCTTGACACTTTTTGCAGCCCATCACAGCTCTGTATGGTTGAAGTAACCCGATATGCACATTTTTGTGTTGCACACGAAGAAAAACCCTTTTTTTGTAGCTTTTTACTCCGTCTTTATTTGGAACCCTCTTATTTATCCACCCACGACGAAAACTTTTTCTGAGAGAAAAATAAAAATGTCCGATCTAATGTGCCTTTCCCTGCATAATTTAGGTATGTCACAAACCTTAGAAAACCCATGTAATGAAGCAATGAACCGTGACTACACTGTCGTATGTTTCCACGGCGAACAAAGTGTTACAGTGAAAGGAAAAGAACTAAAGTGATTGCTTTTTTCACTTCTCATTTAATTCTATGTTTTAAATCCCCTTCGAGCAAGCCGTTTTTTCCAAGACTCAGCAGGACTTGCTGGAAGAGGAGGTTGATACAAAAAATGTTTGCAGATAAGCTGGCTGTAAGCCGTATGGATATAAAAGTTTGATAACAACCTGGCTAAGATTAATAAAAGTACCCGGGTAAACAGTCAAGTACGGAGTAGGTACATTTAGCAAATGAAAAAAACTAACACAATAAAAAAAATCCTCGTTTGACCTTTTCACTTAACCTATCATCTCGTTTTTGTAATTGCTGTGGGGTTGATGGCTGGATAGTTGGGGTACTCGTAAAAGGGGAACGTTCTACTCTGTTGGGGTGCATCTAGCCCAGGAACATATAAACGTCAGCAGTAAAAACAATAATGGTGAGGGTTTATTTTTCTGTTTGAAACAATTACGACCTTTTTTTATAGCACGTGCTTTGAAGGGCGTGAACATAGCAGGACTTGTTTCGCGGTGTAGTTTATTTTCAGTAGTTTTTAACTGAGCATGGAATTGTAGTAATTATGATCATGATTTAGCATGACTTATTGACTGGTTACAGTACCGAGTATAGTAGAGTCTGGTTCAGTTACACGCAAAAAGTAGTTCATCAGTTAAAAAAGAAACTTTGTAGGTACTTTATACACCCTTGAAAAAAAATGTTGGTGTGTATTAGCCGAGAGAAAGTTTTATTTTCTAGTACTTCAATGCAGTTAAAACGACGTAAAAATCAAATTATGATGTTTTCCAGTGTTTTGAACCAAAAATGCCCTCACAATTTCTACCATTAGTACTGCCAGAGGATACCAAGTGGAAAGTGATTATAGCTCAAAGCTCCTGTCCATAAATTAGTAGGAAGGGGTACAATTTTAAACAATTTCATAAGCACTACCATCATCATCATCGCCTTATTAAGAACAATAAACCGTACACTCACTTTCTCTCTTTGTACTTTATTCCTGCCATAAAACTAGTCAACCACTTCTACCTACGAAAATGGCAAACTTTCACCATCACCGTGCAAAAACAAAATGACTAGGGAAAATCAGACGACTGTGTGCCATTTCCCAGAATGCACTACATTTCGAAACCTTGTCTATGAGCATATGTACGTGTGCGAAAGTCGTCGCAACACTTTTCCCAAAGTAATAACTTGTGCTTGACTTACTTTACGATCAAACCGTACTTTCAGGTTTATAAACACTTTTTTTCTTCTCCTGAGCCATTTTCAAACTAGTCGCTCCTACCAGGAAGAAAACAAGTTTGCGAAAATGTTCATTTTATACAGTTTCTGCCCAGTAGTTATTGCTACTTTCTCTATGCCATTTTCCACCATTACCACTCTCTTGGCATTTTTGGCTCTCTTGAGGAGGACGAGGAGGAGGAGATGTGCTCCTCATCCACGTAACCATTAACTTTGCCTCAGCTCATGCACGAACATAAATATAGGTATATTTTACTACCTCAAGCATCCAATCCCAAACTGAAACAAAATGTTTCCATCGATAGTCATGAGAAGCATACCATATTTTACAAGCTTTGGTTTAGTCTTGCAACTCAATGCAGTCTTTTCTCCAGACGACCAGCCAACAGCACAAGAAAAAAATAAACTTGCAAAAGTTTGCTTTCTGTGTCAATGCATGTGTTTCGGATTTCTGCTATTAACACAACAAACATAATCAATCTAAATAAATATGTATTTTATACACGCACGTGAAATGGATGGGTTGGAGCAACATACCGGCCAGAGTAGGATAAACGCGTATAAAAAATGTATTTATTTATCTGGATCGATCCTGGACGAAAAAAAAAAGTTTTCTGTTGCTGATTTCATGTTACGTGTCGAAAAGTGAAGCTTTTTTTGCGAAGAGTGAAATGCAGCATGGAACAGGCTATAAAATATAGAAGCTTCATGATAGTTTTTCATATATGTTTGTGTCGAGTGGGTGTATTATAATAGAAAGTGGAATGTCAGGATAATTTATGTTCTCTTTTAGGTGCACCAAGGACTCTCTGCACCAGCATTGGTTGAGTTATTTCACGTATCAAACTTTATCAAAACTCGGCTACTGCAAATAATCAAAGTGTATAAAGTGAACGTTTGTATTTTCCATGCCCTGCCCTGCTTGACCGATTGTGGCGGAAGCGGTTTTATCGAGCGTGTCTCGGCCAGGTTTTCTCTTTTTGCAGATTCTACTTTCTCCTGTGTAAAATGCAAATGTGTTTCATGAGGACTTTGTTTTCTACACGTTTTTTTGGCATGAATGACCAACAAGTAAATTAGTGATCGAAAATACACCGAAAAATAGCGACTATGGCATGCTATAGCTGCTTTCTCTTCGGAGAATTCAGCATTTTTGGAACACGGTAGTAAAATATGAGAAATTCTCATGCAAGTAAAATTATTTTTTGGACAAAAAAATGCGGGTCGACTGAATATTTTTGGGGATTGTACCGCATTAAATACTGCGGCATGGCTAGTACCTACTGCCTATTATACATCGTTATAAAACTTTCTCCAAGGTATCAAAAGACATTTGCAGATTCTACTTTCTCCTGTGTAAAATGCAAATGTGTTTCATGAGGACTTTGTTTTCTACACGTTTTTTTGGCATGAATGACCAACAAGTAAATTAGTGATCGAAAATAAACCGAAAAATAGCGACTATGGCATGCTATAACTGCTTTCTCTTCGGAGAATTCGGCGATTTTGGAACACAGTAGTAAAATATGAGAAATTCTCATGCAAGTAAAATTATTTTTTTGGACAAAAAATGCGGGTCGACTGAATATTTTTGGGGATTGTACCGCATTAAATACTGCGGCATGGCTAGTACCTACTGCCTATTATACATCGTTATAAAACTTTCTCCAAGGTATCAAAAGACAAAAAAGTAGGTCTATCGTAACATCATCGCTGCCACTTTTCAGTATGCAGGAATGGAATCAAAGCAGAGAAAGCAAGAAAAAAAACCTGTGAACTTCCGATTTATATGGCCATCACGTGCTGCTGCCTATGTATATTTTATGATTATGTAGAAAACACACGCTGACTCAAGAAAAACGCGAAAATTCCTAAAAAAAGGAAATTACGCAAAATGTACGGATGTTGTTCGACATTTGGACTACACTTGTACGTCTTGTGAACACAAATCTAAACATATTTCTTTGTAGGGAAAATGGCTACAAAACCGCATAGCTTTTCCATCCGGTTTACTTCTGGAAAAGTTATAGCAACTGTACCAGAAAAAATTCAATAGGTAGTTATTTTAGTTCCGTTCTCGATTGGGTCACTTTCTATGCCAAAAAATATTTTAAGGTCAGGACAAAGCCAAGTATAGAACTGTAGCTACAATTTTGTAGTAATATTTTGCAGGGAACGTGAAATAATAGGGTTTTGTATAGTGAATGTGTACCACTTGGTCATGATGGCACACATGTTGTGAAAACCTTGTGGAAACGTTGGAGACTTACTCCAAAATGAAACGGATGCTGTTTTGTTGTTTCCTTTCTCCCAAGTGGGCCACTGTTACCATGGCCACAACTGATGAGTGACTAATTACGCACATACACAGATACACACACTCTATTTGATTATGTTTTTTCGGGCAATTAAACTTGTTTTATTTGGCCAGACTCTAGAGAAAGCCGCATCGTTGAACAAAGTCAACAGCACACTAGACGACACTGAAAAACTTCGTTTCAAATACATCCGCTGCTTTGTTTGAAGTTGCGGCTAGGCGAACTGTTCATGACTGGTTGTGTGGATGTTTAAAATGATATTGTGTGTAGCTTCTCATACTAGAATTTTTATTTGAAAAGAACAATAGAGATTATTAATAGGGCACTGTTTTTGTTTACACAATTTTTAACATATCAATATTAATAAGTAAATACACGACTCAACCCGGCCCTTTTATTTGTTTGTGTTTACTTTCCAATGTGAATTAACGAGAACGCGACTAGTAGAAGGCGTTGCTACAAAACTATACTGTTTGAGTTTCACAGAGTAAACTTACTATAAAGAAACATTTATAGGGGAAATATCTGTTTGTAAGTGGGCATTTTGTCTAATAAAAACTAAAACCTAGTATTTTTTTAAAAATATTACGGGACGATATGCACGCGCACAAATATATTCTATAAAGCAAACAAACCTATTGCGATTCTATCAGTAATATTCAATTTGCAAAACGTGCCTAACAACTAATTTCTACTTTTTTTCATTTTAGATTTTAAGGACTGTGTAAAGTAAAGCGGAACTGAAGCACCCGAGCAGCGCAAAAAGGAGGAGCGCTCAGCCTTACTTTAAGTTTTTGTCTAATGTAATACTCGCCGTAGCATTCAGTATGAGTGTGTAAATATAAAGAACTTAATTACGGATTATTCTGATCAAATATTGAACAACATATTATATCCGCTTGTCAAGCTCCATGGCGGAAAGTTCAACAAATACAGCAAACATAAATTGGAAGGGGATTTTTCTCTATCGCAAAAAAATTGAACAACTTTTTTGAGTGTATTAAATCAGATTAAAGAGACCATCAATTAGCCTCAGCCATAAACAAAATATAACCTTAAAATGACACTTTTCAGACAAAAATATAAAATGGACACACTGCCAAACGTTATTTGCCAGCAGACATTTTGAACAAAGATATCATCGTAGTTTCAAGAGTACATCAGGATATCAGGAACTATGGAATATGCTCATCTCTAAGTTTTGCCAGTGTTGTAGATGGTATATCTTTTGATACACGACCACCCATGCATTCCTTCACAACCTAACATACACGACGGTAAACATCACATAATTATCGATCGAGTCATTTAACTTATGAAGTGGTTCAACCTAGCTGACACCACGCCGACACGATAGATTTTGAAAATTACTCTGAAATATCTTCCATTCTACGAACTGTGTAGCAGTCCCCTCTTTTTATGAACTGGATTAGCACCATGTATCGTTTCACGACAATATTTACTCGTTGAGAATCCCTAATTTATGGAAAC
>JAAXOA010004253.1:0-10485 GCA_036561885.1 Salina celebensis
CGCCATCCCATTTAGCAATGTAAAAAATATACAGGCTAAATGGGATGGCGGGAGCGAATCCATCACATTCTCTCAGTTCCTTAGACAGTATCCTCTGTTCTCTCCTGTGATTTGAAATTTTAAACGTTGCGTGGTCAGTGCGACATCAGAGGAATCTTTTGTTTTAACATTGACCTGCTTGTCACTGGACAGTTATTAAACTAGTGCAGTGTCTTTAAATGGAGGAGAACTTTGTTTATATTAAAAGTGACAAGTTTTTGTTTTGGTTAACAATGACGGAGACGGGGGGTTGCTGCCGTTGGAGGAAATTCCAAACAGGAAAGAGGTTACCGAGGCGGGTACTGCTAGGGAGGAAGGCGTTTCATACCAAGCAGTTGTGATGGCATGTCAGACGCCGACCATTAAACGTCTTAGGGAGGTGAACAGCTTCAAACCTCCGGTGGCGACTACGCCGAGTTCCTCCACTACGAAGAAAAGGAAGCGCCTCACTACAGACGAGAAGATGCTACAAGGGAAAAAGTAGTAAGTTAACAAATTTCAATTAATTTTGTAATGAGGAAAGGAAAGGTAATTAAACTGTTTTGTTTAATGATTTTAGGAATGACAAGAAACCCGGAGGAAACTGGAGGATGAGAAGCAAAACAAAGTAGAAGGAAAGTAGTAAGTCCAGTTAATTACTTGGTTTGGAACTTGAATTAACTCATTCGATTGTCAATTCAAGTGAAGCTAATAAAAGGTGTTCGTTTGGTGGATTTCGAGGTTGCATATTTTACTCGAGGCGTACATGATCAGGACTCAGGTGAGGCAAATTGCTTGGATTTTAATTATTCTGGTGTCTGGAATGGAACTATGCTGAAGGAGCTGAAGCAGTATGGAACAAACCTCAAAAACTCTGCCAGTTTTAATTCTCATCTGTCTCCTGTGTATTTTTTAATCGTGCAGCTGTGAACTGATGACTGGATTGCTGATCTGGACGGCAGTGACACCCTCCCCCGGCGACAACTCTTCCGCGCTCTCCGTAATTAAGTCAAGTAGTGAAAGTGTCTCCAGGACACCCAGGGATTAGTGATTAAATTCGGCCAAATACCGAATGTCACCGGGAAAAACAAACTGGAGGACTTTGACCTGATCTAAATGGAACGAGTAGACAAGTTGCGGCCGTCCAGAGTGTTGGATGGGCCACGAATATGGCCATCCCTCCAATGACGCACAGGAAGTTCGGTGACGAAGCGAGGGCAGGCCTCTCAGACGTCTTGCCATGCGAGGAAGGCCAAAGCTCCAGACCAGGAAGGACATCATAAAAAGTGTTTTTCTCTTTTAAAATTTGTCAAGTTTGTTTTAGAGATCTGGTATTTGTTGCAATGCATGCAACGGATGTGAGGCCTGAGCGAGGGACCTCCTGGAGAAAAATGTAAATGGAGGGGACACCAACAGCGAGGAAGTGAACTTGGAAGTGATCAAGACCCAGAAGAGAGGCTCGGAAAGGACTGAATCGTGTGTTGAGGTGCACTTGCTGGAGAGTAAAACCGAATAATGGTGCAGTTTCATAAGAACCGAAGGCCTGCGTATTGGGGTACTTGAAAACGGACGCTGGCAAAGACACCCTTCAACAAAGTAGAAGTAAGAAAAAAAATTAAATTAGTTTTTATATTGCTGGAAGATGAGGAAATTCAGTTTTAAATTGTGTTTTATTTTCCAGGAAGAGGTGGACTTCGAGTTTGACAGCGATAACGAATGGGAGGACAAGCCTGAAAATGCTGAGGAGGTTGAGGGCTCTGGAGGTGAAACCGAGGACAAAGATAAGTTCGAATAGGAGAAGGATGAAGAAGGGTGGATGGTTCCCCAGGGCTATTTTTCCGACTGGGAGCGGGACGGGAAGAAATGCGAACATGAAGACGTGAAAACTCAGGGACCAGATCCAACCAGACCGCGGGCCACTGCGTTTATCAAATGCGACTCTGTCCCGTCTTCAAGTCGGTCCAACCCCAGCTTCCGAAGGAAATCCGGAAGCGGCACATTAAAAAGGCCAGAAGCCTGAAAACCCCGGAAGCCACTCCAAACTCAAACGACGAGGAGGAACCCCAACTTTACCTGCGCCTGTGAACGTTGTGAAGGATTCCAGTAAGAGTAACGGAGCCCCGCAGGCCCCCAAGGATAATCCCGACAAAACGAGATTTTGCTTGCTGGACCTGGAACTGCCCAGCGATGAAGAAGTAGACATAGACTGGGGAGGGGAAGCGGCGAGGAGGATTTGGAGGAAGAAGAGTCTTCAGGATCGGTTGCTGACAGCGAGGAGGACGATGAAGAGGTCGATAGTGAGGACCTGTTCCGCCAATAAAAGAAAAATTAAACAGATGGGAAGCATTTAAAGTCAAGAATTCAGTTAATTACACATAATTTGTACAGTTAAAGTGTAGTAATTGTAAAGACTAATTTGTTAAATGATTTGTATGTAGTCTCTGTGGAGTTTGGCGGAAATAACATGAATTCAAACAAAAATATCAGTGTACTGCAGCTTTTGAATTATTGAATTGGTTGTAGAACCGTTTAGTAGTGGATAATTAATTCTACTGTTTAGTAGTGGTTTAGTAGTGGATAAATAATTATCATTTAGCCCCTCATAAAATTCCGTAATCTGTCATCTGTCAGTATGTATAGCATTTTGTCATTTATATTCTGAATGAGTGACGATTGAAAGGATTCTGTTTAATTGATTTTATGTTATTAAAAACTAGTTTTGTTACTAATTAGATTAAAATTGAAAAGTAGTGATCATAGCTTTTAAACATTTTTACTTTAACGCGGGCAGATTTATGCATAATTTCCACTAGAGGATGAGTCACGCTCTAATTTTTCATCGCAGACGGGCGTTCAGAATTTATTTTGTTTGGATAATTAGTACCGTCGGGGTGACCACCCGTCGCTTCAAATGGAATGTCACTTGCGTATCCACATGGGGAGACTTCAATTCAAACGGAGAACGTATTTAAAAACCCTTTGGTCAATTGTTAGTCGCTGAATGCCATTTACAGGAAGATGTTTAGAATTAATTAAGATTATTCATCCATTCATCTCCGCCTGGAACATTTTCTCATTTGAACCTCTTTTAGCTCGTTGGAATGCATAAATTTCTCGGCTTTCTGTTGCATGCAAAGAATTACAATAAATTCCCATAACTGCAAAACTTGAGAACCCCAATTTTGATTATCGAATTTCTAACAGCTTATGAAATTTACTAAGAACTAATATTCAATATTTAGTCACGAATTACCTGTCAAGGCTATTCAAAACATGCTCAAAGTAAGAAGGAGCTAATAAGTACCAAGCCTGAAATGATCATCAAAGTACATCAAACATCAAAATCAAACATGATCCTAAAGTCAGGTACCATGGGTTTAAATGTTCATTCAGTTTAGCTTTTGTGTGTTTTGAATTTTTTGAATGCCTCTTATTTGAAGAAATATTAACAGATCTTAAAAAGAAACAACAACCCAACTCAAAATACTCTACTTTCTAATTCAAAAAATGCTTGGGGTAATAATTATATCATTACAAAATAACCCGAAAGAGGCGGCGGCGTAGGTGCTCGAAAGATTTTCAAGGTCAACATAGATTCATTTGTTTTGGTGAAAGTTATCAAGTTATTCAAGAGAGCAATAAGCTTTTTCACAGTTGCAACAGTTTATCGCATTGTATTCAGATTTAAAACAAATCCACATGTGTTAGTTAACATTAAAAACTGCCTTATGATATTTCGATTTAAAGTTCAAAGCTAAAAGTTAAAATATACAGCATTAGAATAAAACTATCGAAAAATAACTCAGCCTGAAGTAATCATTTCGCTTGCTGGTAGAGCATTACATTCATGAATTTGTTCCCACAGTGGTTAGTTTAGAATCCAATCTTCAGCTTTTGCCATGGTAGCGTTGTCCAAAGCAGGGTCTAAAACACAAACAAAACTTTGTTTAAAACCTGTCAGCAAAAGTCTTTTAACTGTTGCATGTGAAAGTTGTTATGAACTTAGAAATTTGCCATTGAGAATTTTATAAACAACAGAATATGCTGTTGTTAACCTTACCGCAGATTGGAATTGAGCATTTATTGAAAACTTCGCAGCAATGACCATATTGCTCCGGATGGAAACAAGTTACCGGTTCCGGATGGAAACAATAAGAAATAAAGCTGGTCTCTTCACCATATGTATCTAATGTTTGGAGGACAAAATGTAATTAGACATCCAATAGAGTATTTGCTTCAAAATATACGTTTTTACAACTTTCACCCCAATAGTCAGAGCTGCAAAATTTGTCTATGTTGCATTTGCCGTGCTCCAAGCAGCAAATTTGAATGTCCAGTTCATTTGGAATGCACGTGCCTTCGTCCCAATTAGCACAAGGATGATCTGGTTGGTCGGTCGGAGTTGCTACTCAAATAAACAGATAAGCTCAATTCTAGTCTGATTGGAACCAGCCTTAAATCAAACCGTAGTGAATTTCAGCTAAAACTGGATTGTTTTACGTGGTAGAAATTAGCAAGAGGTAAATTTTCCTGTTTTTTGATATGAAGAATGACATATTTTCGTACTTGAGCTCAACATTCGCCAAATTGCTTGTGTACAGGATTACGAATTAAAAGTTGCACTTATGTAGCATGGATTATTCATCATAAAATGTATCGTTTGTTAGGCCCGAGAATGCAAATGCAGCTGTTTCAACATTTTCTTATACTTTAAACCTGAATCCTACCAATATTTACAGTTTGGTTTGGGTTTGTAATTAGTTTCCTAAGATTGGCAACACATTTACAAGAGAAAACAGTCATAATAATAACACTTGTACTAACTCCAAAATGAATTTTTTGCCATTCCTTCTGGTTTTTATCCCAATAATCAACCCGTTTTAGTTGTCATGCTCAAATATTTTTGCCCTACAGGCTTCATACATAATTCATGAATAAGATATTGGTGTTTGGTGAATATGTTATCAAGTGGAGTCAGCCAATGCCAGGCATAAAAGTTGCATAACTGCATGATTGGGGTTCAAGCATCAAATCGCCTATAAATAGGGTTTTGCTTCATTTGCTCAACTACTAAATTTAACTTTCATTGTCAGCTAGATTGTGGTTGTTATCCGTCGGTTATCGAAGGAAAATTTTTTGCAGTGGGAAGGTAAACTCAGCTGAAGGTTCGTAATCGAAGAAGCAAATAAAAGTGAATGAGATTAATATCTGTATGCCAAACAAACGTTTTCTCATATCTTTTCAACCTGAGTTCCTTCATCAATGGTTAAGGTTGGAAAAAGCTGGCTGGAAAGTCTACATAGCTTCTTTGGAATTTAGATTGTGGTGCTCACTGTATAGCGTTTCCTTGTGTGATTATTAGTAATTATAGACACACGTTTTAACCTCTGACAGTATCAGTAATTATGTTTGACTTAAGCAATTACAAACCTCGGTGAGGGTTACACGACACGGGTAACAAAGGAATTAATTGATTTTGTTAGTAATCGAGATTTCTGAATGTAAGCATTTCCACAAAGTCAGCAGATTATATTAATATAAACGTTGAACATGGTATTACCAGGTAGAATAATGTGTTGACCCTTATCGCCAGCGGTTGAATATACACATATGCCAAACTTGTCACAACAATATCTGTAAGTGCCTTCATTGTGTACGTTTGGTAAATATATGCCTTGATAATATTCCAGATTTTTACAGATGTGCTGAGGAGTACCTTCAAAGTATGCGCATAAAATACAAGCAAGTAAAATACAAATAAATTTAACAGTGTGCGTACAAAGACTTCCGTAGTGCAGAATTTTTTCTCCGTTCCTTACAAAATTCATTCACTTCATACTTAGGAGCAGCACAAGGTCCTAATCCATTTGTCAAAATACAAGAGACAGTCGCTTCATTGCAGATTTCTGGATCGCCTTTGGAAGAAAGGAAAGACTGATTACTTCAAATTTTTGCATGCTACGTAGTACGCGAACTATTGGTCTTGAAATTGATGGAACAAAATGTTCCTGATTTAAAAAGAGCTGTTTCATTCAGTGGCTTTTGACGCTGCAAAGTAGTAAGCAGTCAGTGAGCAATGGGTACCTTTATATATTAAAGGCCAATTTTAACATTTTACTGAACTTAAAAAGCTAAACTTAGACATGAAAAACAAGCTCGTAAAGTCGTTAGTCAGACAAATTCGTATCCAGGCTGTCAATCGTCAATCCAAAATCATATTGTAAATTTCAACTATTTCTGAATATAAATTCGGAAAGATTGGGGGTTTTGTCTACCAATAAAAGAAACTATTACAGTGTTAAATTTAGAATCTGGTCCTGTGCTTTATCATGAACCGAAAGATTATATACATGTATACAACAGACACCAACCACCGCTTTCTTTATTGGATGAGGTCCGTAAAATTCAATTTATAAAAAAATATAAACATTATTTTTATTTTTTGGTAGTCAATTTCTTGCAAAAAAAGCCAAATTATTTTGCTTAAAACGAAAGCCTATTTGGTATTCAAGTTCGATCTACTACTTATATATTACACAGTAATGTGAATGTGAATATTTCCCGTTCATTTTCACGATTTAGTCCAGACATCCGGTAAATTAATAGCGCTATAATTCCCATGAAAATACTCCTATCAACAAAATTGGAACGGATTTGAATTATCCGTCTTAAAATCATTCTCTGTGTTCAGAATCCTCTAAATATCTATTGAATTAAAGAACCTCCAAATATGAACTTTTTAGACTCTTGGTGTACACCTGTATATTGTATTCACACTAAACATGATATTTGAATTATAGTTGAAAGCTTACTGAATACTGGAAAACCCTCGAACAGCACCGCCAACAGACCTAAACGAAAAAAAATCACGAGTCGTAAAGGTTTTAATACATGTTGCATTGTTGAAAAAATTACCCGGAAGTGAATGGATTAATATCAAACTGTAGAACATTTGGGCAAAGTAGAAGGAGTTTGCGAAATAAAACACGAAGACTTCAGCTTGGGTAATTTGCAACTATACAAGAGTGTAATGTAACAGAAATTGAGCTAATTTGCCTACGTTCAAAGCTCGCATCATATAACACGTATCACGTATCATATAAAAATGTTCTTTTCATTTCCACCGAATAACTATAAAATTCTGATTTTTAGGCATGTGTTCCAAGAACTCTTGTATTACCTTGAAGACGTCAAGCGATTAAATACAATGAAACAATGGAACCAGGAAGCCGTACTTGTTTAGTCTTGTCCAAAGTTTTCCAGTAAATGTAAATGTAAGTAAATGTTGAGACAACCATAATTAATTTAATTATTCTCTTCAATGGCCAATTCCTACGTAAACATACGGACTAGCTATATCGTATAACTCCTCGAATAAGTTCGGTAGAATCAGCCAGTGAGCCGGACCTGTAATAGACTATAGTTTTTCATAGTTTCATTTCATCCACATCCTTTCATGATAGTGAAGGTTTCATGTTTACGAAGAAAAGAATATTACATAAACTAAATAAAGTTAAATAAAGAATATACGATTACCTACTACTTTTTAATGTGAGCAAGCTTTTGCAATCTTGGCATCTGTCAACTTTTAGACTTAATTGGACCCGTTTTAAGTTGGTATCTATTTTCTAAGCAAGATTCTGTCCCTCTTTCCGTCTGACTTTCTTTATATTTGTATTGATAGAATATCAGGACCACTAAAAGCAAATTGTTAGTATGGTCTGATGGAAACATAACGTAATTCGAGATATATGGGTCCTTTCACTTCACGTTGACATTGATGCATCCATAAATATTTGTTTTCAATGGGTATCCATTTGCTTGAACTTAAATGCATTCAAAATGGAAAAATGTGCAAAATATAAGCGAACTGTAACTATCGTATTTGGTGGTACAGGGAACTGCTTCATTATTACCTACCGTCTATGTCAATTGCGTAGATACTTGGCTAGAGGCTATTTGTGTAGCAGCGAGTTGCCGGGTAAATGTTTTTACAAGTGCTCAAGTTCGGCAAAATTTTAGCCAAGTATCTACGCAATTGACACGGACTGTATGTACTCCACAACTACAATACACATCACTTCTTGATGAAGTGCACTTGCCACTTGCGGTATTACATAAATAAGTATAACTTTTAAAAGTATAACGCGTAAAAAGTATAAATGAAAAAGTATAAGCATCGAAAAGGTATAACGCGCGGAAAGTATAATACCCAAAAAGGTATAACACGCAAAAAGTATAATGCGAGAAACAATAAAGTGGTATGATTTACAAAATATATATTTTATTGGTTTTTTTTTCTTTTCTAGCGTCTTATTATTAAGTGCGTAACAATTATTCTCCTTGTCTACAAGTTTCTTTCGACCCTTTTGTGTCAGTTTAAACGTAACAGAAATGTGTTCAAACATTTTTTTGTCACTTCTAGTCGCGTGTAACACAAGTTTCAGACTGAAGTCAAAAGTTTTTCTTCAGTATGGATATCATTGAAGCTATAGATTTTCATAAATTATACTAATTACGGGTTATACTTTTTGACATGTTATACTAATTAAGACCCACGACCTTTTCCGCGTTATACTTTTTCATAATTATACTTTTTCCGCTTATACTCATTTATTTATGCACAATCGTCACTTGCCCCTGCTCGGAATATTTTTATTTGTCGTTACTATTAAATTAATCACATTAATTGTTAGTTGCGTGTGTGGGTGTATACAGTGCAGTTCATCACAGCTCCATCATTTCTCTGAGAACTCTTAAAAGTAATTGGAATACGAGGGCAATAAAATATTTGTAGCTCAGCATTCCTGAGTTTGTTTGTCGAAGACTGGATCCTTGCGTTTTGTATTTATTTTTTTTTTTTTTTCAAATATGCTGCTTGGAGTTCTGAACGTATCTTTTAACTTAATTGTGGTCCAATATACTACGAGTAAAAGTTTCATAAGGGTAGGTTGTAAATACAGCATGGCGCAAATTATTATCAACAAAACAGAATTCATCGATGGAATTCCTGCTATCGACCATAAGTACGTGCAGCCATACATTCTGTTCATTATAGAGTGCATCAGTTTTCCTGTAAAATTACAAGAGTTTTCAAAGAAAACACGAATCATTGTAATATTTTTCATTCCTACGCAACAAACAAATATTGTTTTGGCACCTAACTGGTTAATACATGCTGCAACTTCTGTAACAAAGTTCATAACTCATAAAACTTCTACAGGGGAAACCGAATTTTTCCTGGTATCAACAAACACGTTGATCCCTGTAGCAGCTAGCGTGTTTTACAAAAGTATCATGGATCCTCCTGCATTCCATCGGGACCGTTTTCGAGTTGGCAACAGATACAAAGTAGGAGCTACAGTGTATACCCCTTTCGCGGACTATTTTCTGCCAAATTTTTATGGAAATGATAGACATGCCTGTCATACCAAACTGCTATTTAAATCTCCCCACACGTACCTGTGTACATCTGAAATAATGATGGCCAGTGTACTGGGTGACGTCCATAACCTTTCTGTATCGATTTTAACTACTCGAAATAAAGTCGAAGTACTCAGTGCCGAAACAGACTTCAATGGACAATTCATAAAAGACAATAAGTCCTCAAGTCTGCTAGACTATAACGGTGTGAGGTGCACTAAAAGCTTGTTCTTTCTTTATTACTTTCCTGAACAATTATTTTACTGTCAAAGTCGAAAAGCAGACCGCGACAATCATCCAATTTACGAGTCCGCAATGGTTTGGATTGGCCCAATATCACGCGAAATATGGATTTTACTGGGTGTACTTGCACTGTTTTCTTGGCTTTATACCAAGATTACCAAAGTGGAGCTAGACACGGCTTTAACGGTGGTTGGCTTGTTGTTTGGTCAGTCAACTGGTCTTTTGAGGAAAGCCAGACATTTGTTTTTTGTGGTGTTGGTGGTTACTACGTTAACAGTATTTTATGGAAATGAGCTTACCAGTATTGCAATCGTACCCCGGGTGGAGAGAGTATACCAAACAATCAAGGAGCTTGTGAATGCTGGATATAAAATTGGGTCGTATACGAAAATGAATTATTTTGATCCATCGGTGTGGTACGCAAGTGATCTCAAAGTAAAGGGCATTCCTGAGGGGAACATTCGGGGGACATTTCAACGTGTTGACGACATCAACTATATCTATGATTGCAGGAATGGTGAGCTGCTAAGCGGAAAGTTTTCAATGGTGCTTTCACTAGATAGGGTGACTTATGCAACGGAGGAGTTTAAACGCTGTGAGTCCTCCAAGGAGTTGAGCTGCCATGGAGTCCCTGATAAGATGATGGGATTGCCGTTGTTTTGGGACATCCACACTGTGAATGCTGATTGGATGCTGGCAACTTTGGAAAGAGTAAGGGAAAGTGGCCTACAAGAGAAATGGAACGAATGGTCGAAATGGGCGTATATGCTTCATAAAAAGTATCAAGTTAATAACAGAATT